>JZKD02S1803518.1:48121-60849 GCA_000966675.3 Picea glauca | reverse complement strand
ACAGGAAGTCCTACCAAGTAAGGAAGAACCAGAGAAGATAGAGTTTGATTTAAAGGATGATGAAGCAGAATCTACAGAAGAACATGAATCAGAAGAAGAAGATCCTCATACTCCAATATTGAGGAGATCAGATCGAGAAAGAAGGCTACCGGAAAGGTATAGTCCATCTGATTTTCATTCAAATTTTTCTTTGTCTATTACTGATGATGATCCTATAACTTTCAGGAAGGCAGTGGATTTAGAGGATGGAAATCTCTGGAAAAGGGCCATGGAAGAAGAAATGGCATCTTTGGATAAGAATGAGGCTTGGGATCTAATGGAGTTGCTAACTGGAAGAAAGCCCATTGGCAGCAAATGGGTATTTAAAAAGAATCTGAATGAAGAAGGAAAAGTGGAGAAATACAAAACTCGGTTAGTACCAAAGGGTCATTCCTAGGTTGAGGGAATTGATTTTGGTGAGATTTTTTCTCCTGTTGCCAAGTTAACCTCTATAAGATTTATGTTATATGTTGCTGCTGCATTTGATTTTGAAGTATAACAGATGGATGTGAAGAAAACATTCCTGGATGGGGATCTGGAAGAAGAAATATTTATGAAGCAACCATAAGGTTATGTTGTGAAAGGAAAGAAGGAGCTGGTATGCAAGCTGAAAAAGTCCCTATATGGTTTAAAATAATCACCAAGGATGTTGATCAAAAATTTGATACTTATATGCTAGGACTTGGATTCACAAGAAGAAAAGAGGATCACTGTGTGTATTCTAAATTAATTGGTGATCGTTTGATTTATTTGGTCTTTTATGTGAATGACATGTTGCTGATAGGAAACAACAAGGAGATTATCCAGGATGTGAAAACTCAATTGTCCTCTAAATTTGACATGAAGGATCTTGGTGCTTCAAATTTCATTTTGTGCATGGAAATTAAAAGAGATCGAAAAAAGAGGAAACTATGGTTAAATCAGAGAAAATATGTTGAGACAATATTGTAGAGGTTTAATATGCAAGAATGTAAACCGATCAAGATTCCTATTCATGTTGGTGTAAAGTTATCTGCGGATCAGTGTCCCAAGACACATGAAGAATAGGATGGCATGTCTCATGTTCCATATGCGAGTGAAGTTGGTAGTTTGATGTATGCAATGGTCTGTACTAGACCAGACATTGCACATATAGTGGGATTTTTGAGCAGGTATATGTCAAAACTAGGGAAGGAGCATTGGACAACATTAAAAAGGGTTTTCAGGTATTTGTGTGGCATTACTAGCTATGGATTGTGCTACAAAGGAAGACCAAGATTGGATAGAGTGGTTGATATACATGTCTTTTTGGAAGCAGACTGGGCTAGAGATTTGGATCGTAGGAGATCTACAAGAGGGTATGTGTTTAACCTATTTGGAGGAGAAATAAGTTGGATGAGCAAAAGACAGGTTGTAGTGGCACTTTCAACTACAAAATCTGAATACATGGCAGCCACTCATGAAAAAGTAAGAAAGTAGTATGGTTACAAAGATTGTGTTCAGGTATTGGGTTGGTACAACAAGCTATAAGGATAGAGTGTGACAGTCAGAGTGCAATTTTTCTGGCAAAGAACCCTGCTTATCATTCAAAGACAAAGCACATTGATGTTCAATATCACTTTGTGAGAGACATGATTGAACAAAATAAAGTATCACTGATGAAGGTGGACACTTTGACGAATGTTGCAGACTTATTAACAAAATCTGTGAGCACTAATAAGTTCTCTTGGTGTAGAGGATCCATGGGCATTGTTGCCCTGGGTTTTGACTATGTAACTCTGTAACCCCATGTATGCAAAGAAAAAAACAAGTGGGAGAATTTTGGGTATGTGTTATATTATTCACATGAGTAGTAGTGTCTGAGCATATGTGCTGGGCGCATAGGGGTCCGAGGGCAGCACCACCAGATTTTTTTTTTTTGTCTCAGGAAATGTGACACCTACCTCAGGAAACATGTCATGTATTTAGTTGGTTTTTTCGGCACATGGTTTTTGCCGATGGTTTTCTATTTCTGGTTAAGGAATTAGGTTTTTGGAATAATATAGGTCATTGGGTTAGGGTTTTGGATGTCGTTGGCTCCTATATGTATATTGTATTGTAAACAATGTAACACAATGAATGAATATAATATATGTTGGTTTTCCCGGTTTGGGTTTCCAGGGGAAAAATCTTTGTGTAATGTTTGTATTTGCCATTGTATCTTTTCTATTCTTTTCTTAATATATGTTTATAGTAGACATTGTACAAGGTTAGAATTTACACTCTAGCACCCACTAGAAGGAAGCACCAACTCCCTAAGTGTTCCATCACCAAATGGATGGAAGCACCAACTGGATGGAAGCACCAACTTCCATTCATACGGGAACCAACCTGTATAATAGGTTACAACAGTTCTCCCTTGCACCACCCTGCCACCTTGGTTTTTATGGCTACAACCATATGGAAGCTACAACTCCCCTTGTTCAAGCACCCACTTGAAACTCTGAGGACAACAATCCTCTCTAGCAGCTCCCAACCACCCTGAAATATAAATCTTTGCTTGATTGAATCTATTACAATGATACAATATTCATTAATGGCTTACTAGCCTCATCATTGTTCTGATACAATGTACTACTCTGGCCACTGCAGTGTCCTCCTCCTCACATCTTCATAAGCTTTATGTTATTCTTCTCTGTCTCTGCATGCGCACCTCAACTTTTTCTTCCTCTCTCAGATATGCATTTTTTTTCTATGCGTTACGCTTCTTCTATACGATTCAACAGTTGTACACGACCTACTTTTACCCACATGAATAACTCTCTCTCCATAAACAACCTCCTCTTATTTGTTCTGCATATATTTATCATGACCAGTCCTATGCCAGATCATACACCTAAGTCTTCGTCCCCTCTAGCCATTACACTGAGTCTGTTCTTCATCCATGGTCATTATGCCAAGACTCTTTGGATTCTCTAGAAGCTACCATCTTCGACCCTTTTCCATCTATCAATCATCTCTACGATGAGTCTTCATACCACTGTCATATACCTCGAGACTCTTCATCTTCTTTGACAATCACCTTCCAGCCTCTTCGAATTCTCTGGATGAAACCATCAGTGGATTTCTGTAGTTACAATCAGTTCATCTCTATCATTTACTGAGAGAACCTTTGTGCACTCATCCCTTTGGCTCTTTTTCCTTTATTGAGAAAAAATATACAGTGGACGTTTAACTTTTCTTTATAAGACCCTTCCTTTCACATGACCATCGACGGTGACCGTATGCCTAACCAATATTCATTTCGTGATTTTTCATTTTGGGTGATCAACTGTGAGTCACCTTGGTTTTCACAACTCATGAAGCTCCGAAATGGAGCCTAGCACTGATAGCTCCTTCCCTTCTCTCCCGCTGATGTGACCACTAGCTGTGATCAGGAGCTAAGCAAGAGGGTGCTTCAAAATTTCTCATATCACGACCTCCTGCTGTGAGTTGCCTCCAAACTCCCAATATGTGAAACTCCGAAATGACTTCATATCAGATCAATGGTCAAGGTCTCTCTCTCTGATCAATGACTGAGATCAATATCATGGACTCTGACTTCATATCAAATCAATGGTCTAGATCCTTGGTGATTAGACGACCCATATCATTTCGAGACTTTGCATATCGCAAGTTCCTATAACTCTCACCTTTGACTTCTCCAGCTCATGAGTCAACAAAATGTTGATCTCTCGCCATGTGTCCTTTGGATCCAATGAACCAGATCATTTTGTGAATTCACATTTCATGAGTTCCTCCAACTCTCACCTTTGACTCTTCTAGTTCACGAGTCAGCAAAATTCCAATCACATGCCACGTGTCCTCTAGCTCCAACGACCATGATTCCTTCACATATTTGGAGTGTTGACTGACTCCTGGGATTATCCTCCTTGCAGTTCCACTAGATCTAATCATTGTTGGTCCTTCGCACTCTGATCTGAAGGTTGAGGTCTAATATCCTCCTCTACGCATTCCCCCTATCTAGACTCTGATCTAACGGACATCGGGTAATCTGGATCGGTGATCCACCAACCACTGTCACTCCTCCTCATGAGATTTGGATTTCTCAAATCTCTAAGTGTCAAAGGCCATGACCTTTGATCCTTCTACGAGACTTGATGATGTGGACCTCTTTTGTGTTTCTGGGAATGCTATCTCTCCTGAGATTTGGTAATGGAATTCACCTCAGCCCTGGCGCCCACTTGCACTTTGCGTGCAATGTTTCACTATTCATTCTCATCTTCGTGACCTTGTTCTTCGGTGTCTTCATTGCTTGTTCTTTTGTGTCTTTGCTTCTAGCTGATGTTCTTTCCATGTACACTCTGTTTGTAAACCTTCCATCATTGTTTTTGTTCTTGCCATCAATGAAAAGCACACTTTGCCTGTAAACATGCCAACAAAAACCAAGACCATTGGATATGCAAGCGCCAGATTAAGGGCATGGATTGATTGCAGAGCACGAAGGGAGAATTCAACTACATGTTATTTCCAATCCCTCAATTAGTCTAGATCATCAGATATCATCATCTCAAAGATAAACGACTATGGTTGATTCACCAGACGATCAGATTAAGTCATGACCTTTGGATACGTAAGCACCAGATCAAGGGCAGGGGTTGATTACGGAGCGTGAAGGGATAATTAAACTACATGTTATTCCCAATCCTGAAATTAGTCTAGACCCTCAGATATCATTGATTCAAAGATCGATGACTGTGGTTGACCCACCAACAATCTCACAACTTCAATTGCGTAGTTTGGGAGATGAACTAAACCACATGCAAGTTACGATTCCGCAATCCACGTTGACCATTGGATAAAGTTAAGTGGAAGGATAGGATAAGAAAAGATGAATATCATCTGATACAAAGTCTCAAAGTAAATGAGGACCATCTAATCCATTCATAGCGCGCCAAGGTAGCAGTGGTCAACTTCAGCGTTGACCACTTCAGGAGAGAAGGGTTGATAACAAGTAAGAACACCTGAAGGTCAAAGTCCCAAAGTAAATATAGACCATCCGATATGAAGAACACTTCGGGAGATATCAGGACCGTCATGTCATGTTTAGTTGAAGGACAGAATAAGCCACAAATTTCCTGAAATAGATGCAAGTCATATGATATGAGGAAACACTTTGGAAGATATCTTGACTGACGAATCAAGGAAAGTAGAAGGATAGGATAAGCAAGGCCAAAAGGTCGAGATCCTGAATAGTCAAAATCACGACAATCGTTGGATCATTTTAAGACTTTTTGGGTTAAAGAATGACCATTGGATGAAGTCAAGTTACTTGAGGGTTACACTTTGGGGGATCTCACTTCGGGAGAATTAGGAAGTGGAGAAATTGAATTACTTGAAGTCTCGAAGGCCGAAGTCCTGAAGTGGACATGAATCATTTGATCAGAGGAACACTTTGGGAAGTATCCTGACCATTAGATCAAGGAGAGGAACATGTGCCACATGAAGAGATCTACATTAGCAAGGACATGTGGTGTAATCATATGATGACAAGTGTCAAGGTCTCATAGGTAATTTAGGAATACGTAAGCCATGAATCTAAGTGACATGTGGTAGCCACTCAGTCAGTTCCATGTCAACAAGTGACATCAGGAAGTTATGTCACTCCAGAAGTTTTTCACTTTGGGATTTTCACCACCACCAAACACCCGAAGTCCCAAAATGGACATGAGTCATCCAATCTGAAGAACACTTCGGGAGAATTCTTGACCATTTATCAAGTACAGTGGGAGGATAGCGTAAGTGGAATTGTTAACCGAAATCAAGCGGTCTCCACCATTTTATGACTTATTCGGCAGGTGATCACTCCGGAGGAAATTGGAGCAATGATTATCCGAACCCCCGAACCCCCAAAATCCTGAAATAAACATGAATCATTCACTCACCGGTATATTAATTCATGGTCGTTTATTTGTTCGAAACCTCTGATCAAGCCAGGATCATTCGACCAACAAAATAACAAATGTTTCTTGTTTGATATGTTTCGGTGGAATCTGATTCGAGAGATTTGAAAGGTTGCAAAGGCCTGACATACCAAAGGAATAAGTACCAAAGAACACGATCCCAACACTCGACATATGGGGGATAAAAGGAAAAGGGTGAAATAAGAGACAGTTCTTAAATGAATAAGCCTGTGGTTCTGTACCTGTGGTCACATGTAAATGGGTTGAAGAAAGCGCCTCTGCAGAACTCGGTTTCTAAAATATTTGCAGAGATATGGAATCGAGTTAAAAAGAAATTGATCCATACCTGTGATCGATTTAGGAAAAATGGTTCAAATGGTTGTTAAAATGATGTGTTGTTATGAAAATTCATGTTAATGACCGAGTTGCTTAAAAACAAATTTTATTTAATATTAAATTAACAAACATGTTGTTTATGAAGAGTTGTGTTGAAAATATTAAAGGCTTATAAATATGCTAAGATGTGAATTAGGAAAGGGGGACTATCAATGTCTTATTGAAGATCAAGAATAGAAGGAGAGAGAAACAATTACAGAATCTAGTGTTTGAAATATAAGACCTTTATTGGACTACAATAGATACATTGATTAAATGACAGAAGTAGAGAGAGGAGCAGTCAAGACATGATACAAAAGTTTTCCAGATTCATAATTTAAGGGTGGTTGGAGGTGCAAGGGAAGGTTGGAGCCTGTAGGGGAGTAGGTGATTCCTTGTCAGTTGTAGCTGAATAAATAGGGATTTGAACCCCCCTACTAGTCGGTGCTAGTGAAAAAGGGTGTGGGTTCATCCTGATCAGTGGGTGTTGATCTAAGAGGAAGAACATCTTCCTTCTATGTAATTTGTAAAACTGAATTTTGTAGTTAATAGAAAGGTATTTGTGTTTTTCCCAATTGGGTTCCACGATAAAATATTGTGTTAAAATATTGATTACATTAAAATAAAAATTGATAAAAATTTTGTATCACTGATTCACCCCCCCCTCTCAGTGATAGGATCTAGTCCTTCAATTGGTATCAGAGCAGGTCTATTCACTAAAGGTTTAAATCACTTGAAGAGAAATATACATCGGAATTGATCAGCAGTTGAAGATGTCATTAAAAGTCCCCCTATTTGATGGTGAAGAATATGTTTTCTAGAGTGTTAGAATGAAAAGCTATCTGATGTCCATTGGACTAGAAGTGTGGACATTAGTTGAAAAAAGGATAAAATGTTCCAAAAGCCACTCCCACAGAAGCAAGAGACAAGAAGAAATTTTGGGAACATGCAAAGGCTTTAAACACACTACAATATGGATTGATTAAGAAGATCCTTGCTAAAGTACTAAACTGTAAAACTACAAAAAAACTCTGGGATAAATTGGAAACTATATATGCAGGATATTCCAAGGTAAAGAGGGCCAAACTTCAGACTCTCAAAGTACAATATGAAGGTATAAAAATGAAGGATGAAGAAAATATCTCAGAGTACTTCGAAAGAGTTTATAATATTGTTAATTCAATTAGAGGTTTGGGAGTAGAAGTGTCAGACAATGAGTTAGTTGAAAAGATACTAAGAACGCTTCCTATGTTGTTTAATCCTAAAGTGTCCTCTCTTGAAGTTCGAGAAAAACTATATCAACTCAACATGGATGAATTGCATGGAATCCTCACAGCCTATGAGTTAATATTAGGTCATGAGAGCCTCCCAAAAGGAGAGGCATCTTTCAAGGTGCTCAAGAAAACAAAAAATCAGAAGAAAAAACCTCAATCGAGCCATCATGAATAATCTGATGTAGAAGAAGCCAATTTTATTAAAAAAATTCAGAAAGGATCAGGGAAGTACAAAGGCAAGTTGCCTTTCAAATGGTTTAATTGTGGCAAGTTTAGCCACTTTGTAGCCAAGTTTACCTATCCCAAGGAGGACCCTGAAGATGAACAAGACACAAATATATAATACAACAAGAATGGAAACCCCAACTACAAGAAAAAGTTTTACAAAGGGAAAAAGAATTTTTACTCAAAAGAAGTAAACAATAATTCATCAGAGTCTAGTGACAGTGATGATGATGAAGTCCTTTTTCTAGGTATTGAAGAGCCTAATGAGATATAATAAATTGAGCATGAGGAAGAATCAAAAGATGAAGTAGAGGTTAATATGGAAGAAGAACTTCTCAGTGCCTTGGATGAATTAAGAAGATACAAAACCATATATAGATAGCTGAAAAGGTTTGTAGTTGAACAAAAGGAAAAACATGAACATAAAGAAAAAGAGATGGAGAAACTCATGAGCAACCTGAAAAACCAAATCCTAGAAGAAAATAGGATGGAATAAAGTCTGGAAAAGTCTCTTAAAGAGAAACAAATAACCTGTGAAAGAATGGAGGCAAAATTAGTTCACCTAAGAAAAGAACTTGATGCAAAACTTATTCAAACAAGATATGAAAATAGCTCTAAAATCTTACATAAGATTATTACCACACAAAGGGATTCAGGTAACAAAAATGGAGTAGGTTATTCTCAAGAAGAAAACCAAGTTAACTCAAAATATTATGTAGTTTCTCTCCTTAGTACATTCAAGAAGAAAGATGAAGAAAATACAAGTAATGATCAGAACTCCAGAGGACTAGTTCCACCCATCAAGAAGGAATATAATACAACTCCAAAGAAGGTTTATCAAAAGAGGTATCCTCACATTTTCTTTGGTTATTTATTTGCATGCTCTAATCTCGGACACAAATCTATGAATTATAGAGAATATGGAAGGAAAAACTTGAGGGTTAAGAAATATAACTTTAAAGATAACCAAATAGTAAATCAAGTTAAAAGAATAAATTATAACTCCTTTGCACATCTACAAGAAGGGAACCTAGAATGCTTCAAATGTCATAATTATGGACATAAAGCCAGTAATTGCATATTAATGGAAGTCTTAGAAAAAACAAAGTTCATTAGAGAGCAAAAGAAGCTTTGGAAAGAAAAAACATCAAAAGAGGAATGTCTTATTGCCTTGAAAGCCCAAGATAAAGAAGATCTATGGTATGTTGACAGTGGGTGCTCAAAACATATGACGTGAAACAAGGAAAAGTTTTTTAACTTAAAGAAACAAAAGGGTAAAGTTACATTTAGTGACAATGATTCAGGTAACATACTTGGGACAAAAACTGTGAGTTTGGGAAAAGACAAAGCCAAGTATGTGTTGCTTGTTAAAAAACTGAAACCTAACCTATTAAGTGTCAGCCAAACCTGTGATCAGGGGCACATTTGCATCTTTGATTCCCATAAATGTGATATTGGGAGAGAGGAATCAATAAAATTGGTTGGTACTACTCCTATAACTCTCGAGAATGTTTATAAACTAAATACAAAATTGAATGAGGAGTGTCATATAAATTTAGTAGATGAAAGTTGCCTCTGGCATAGAAGGTTGGGGCACATTAAATTTGACAATTTAGTGAAATTCAACAATCTTGGGGCAATAAGAAACTTGCCAAAGATAACAAAGCCCTCAAATCCTATGTGTAGACACTGTCAACTAGGGAAAAAAACTAGAATAAGGTTCAAAACAAAATAATACTTATCCTCAAAACCTTTAGAGCTTGTTCACACCGACCTATGTGGACCTACAAGGACCAAGAGTTTGCGAGGAGAGTCCTGTTAGCACTCTATAAATTTTGTCTGGATAAAGAGAAAAATGACAGAGGCAAATGTTTCAAACTACTTTAGAGTTGGGCACTAGCCTACTCAACTCAGAGAGGGCTCTCTCGTGTCACTTGATATTTCTTTGGAAATCGGTGGCTAGATTTGGTTTGTTTTGGGAGTTTTTAATAAAGTTGATGGGAATGAAGGGGAGGAACACTCAGGGCTATGGAGTCAAAGTTCTAAAATTGAATGAAAACAATGATCATCCAATAGAACTCTCCAGAGGATAAAGGCTAAATGAGGTGATGAATCTGAGTTATATTTGAATTTAAGTAGAGTGTAGGAAGATAGAGAAAAAAAAAACTGCATCAGAGAATTATTGAAATGAATTTTGAATTCGTTAAGAAGAAAATTACATAGTTTAAATTGTTTAAGCCAAGAGCATCACAAGATGAAGTCTGGTCTTTTAACTCTCCAATTTAAAAAGAAGAAAATGAAAATGGAATAAAGAACATAGGAAATACATACAACGAAGGGAGACAAAGATCATATCACCACCATTAGAATCTTTTCATAGAGATTTCAAAAGATTTTTCATATATATTCAATTCAGCTTCAGAAAGTTACAATAGAGTTTGAAACAACCAAAAGGCACCCTTTCACTTCTACCAACATTAATTCATTCAAATGTCCCAGTATTTATACAATTGGATTACAATGTATGAAACTGAAACATTTCGGCTTCAAAAACTGATTATAATAATTTCAATTGACAGTCTCGATATATGAACTGATTTACAATGATTAAACAAAAAGACGTTTCAAAACTAGGGACGATTTTTTCTGATTTGTTATTTTCCTTTACAACATTTGTCTTGCACTGATCTTCTGTTGAACTTGTTGGTTTGGTGACACCTGGAGGTTACTTACTGGTTCTGGGAAAACTACATTTCTTCTTTCCCAGTCGCACGATTTCCTTCCACTGTGACTCAGAAGGAATATCATAATCCATCATCTCCTTTATCAAAATCTCCAGGTCAATGCACGTAGCGTAGTACATAGTCGACAACCCGATATTCACTGTCTTGAATTGATTTAAAATTTTGAAGTCTGTGGCCAAATAGTCTACCAAAATGGGTCCCTTCGGGTTCTCTTCCATGCCTTCAAATTTCGAATGATCCATTCTGCATTGAGTGATGAGAGAATTGTATTCTTCTTGATTGTATAATCTAGCTTTACCATCCCAAAATGGTGGGAGGCCTTTGATAAAAAAATGTTCAAATGTATCCCTGAACCCTTGTAAACTATGCTCCATTTGCATATCTTTGTTTTGAACCGATTTGAGGAAGTTGTTCTTAGCGATGATCCTCCTGGCCCAAATTATCAACGTAGTTCTTTCCTTTACCCCAATAGTCTGGAGATCGAAAGTGGGCACAAAATTCAGGAAATCAATAGCGTTTTGGGCCCATTCTGAGGGTTTCTTGGCTAATGTTTCATTAAGAACAATACACCTACTTTGGGCCATGGTATCCACGCTGTCTTTGTCATTTATAAAATTTAGATAAACCCTGAACTTAGCAGGCTCTGTAGCAATAGCATCCCAAATCACATGTTTAGCTCCTTGTAACAATGTTTTTCCTTTTAACCTCGTTTTCAGCTTGTTTACTCTTTCTTTCAAATATTTATTCTCTATTTGGAGTTGGGCCATCTTCTCATATTTTATTTTCATCTCTTATTGCAGCTTTTTTATGAACTCTTTGAGGCTCTTGATCTCCCCTATCTTTAAGCTTACCTAGGACATAGCCTGAACCAACCCATTAGTGCTTGATCCAAATTTTGTATTAGTAGGTGCAATGACAGCCATATCTGATGTTGCTACTTGTGCTTGTGACCAATTCTCTTTCTCTTTTTCTAGCTACAACACTTTAGCTTTGTAATTCAGTTCTTCTTGTTTGAATGTCTCCTTTTCTCTCTCTAGAGCAGCTAGATCTTCTATCTGTGGATTTTCATGTTGGTTTTGGAGCCTGATTATCTTCCCGATTTAAAGGTATTTTACTTCCAGTCGTGTTTATACCCCATGAAGTATTTACACCCTAGAAGTATGTACACTCTTCCATGTGGGGGAGTGTAGAGAGGGGGTACCCCCTCTGTGGGGTCCGGGGGGGCTATCCCCCCGGCTGGGGGGTCTGGGGGCAAGCAGAGGTTCGGGGGCGAAGTCCTCGAAGGAAAAATTGCCTTGTAAATGTATATTGTAATTTCATTGTAAATCTAGAACGTTCATTATAAGATCGCAGATCTAATGATATAGATTATGTTAGGGTTTTTTCCCTAGAAGGCAACCCTCTTTTGTGAGGGAAATGTATTGTGGCTATGGTTGATGGAGAATATTGTATTCTAAGATAGGAGACTATGAGAGAAAGAAGAGGAAGTTAAAACAGGTTTTTTGTACGTTTTATCCCTTCATATGCTGGATAATAATAAAGGAAGGACCTGGCAATTTATCTGGTGGACGTAGCCCACATTGGGTGAACCATGTAAATCTGTGTCTCTATTGTATTATGTATCTTCTGTGTTTTGTTTCCACATTTGTTTTATTTTATTACTCCACGGTCCTGTTTTTCTAACAACTGGTATCAGAGCGAAAGGTAACTCACAGGAAAAGAGGGTTCCTAGTTCAAGTGGGAGCAATGTCGGAAGATGGAAAGTTTAGGGTCAAGAAATTTAATGGCCAAAACTACCAGTTATGGAAGATGCAGATGGAAGACTATTTATATCAGAAGGATCTATTCCTACGATTGGGTGGAATAGAAAAGAATCTGGTGGCTACGAAGGACGAAGAATGGGAGATTCTTGATATAAAGGCTCTAGGAATGATACGGTTGAGCCTGGCAGCATCGGTGGCTTTCAATATTTCCAAAGAAAAGACAACGAAGGGTTTGATAGACGCATTGACCAAATTGTATGAAAAACCCTCGACATCCAATAAGGTATTTCTAATGAAGAGATTATTTAATATGAAGATGTCGGAAGGTGGGTATGTTGCAGATCATTTAAATGATTTTAATACGGTTACTAATCAACTAAGTTCTGT
>JZKD02S1803518.1:7102-48111 GCA_000966675.3 Picea glauca | reverse complement strand
TAAAGAGATGATTTGGTTACAGAGGTTTATGGAGGAATTGGGAAAGAAGCAAGAGAATAGCAGGTTGTACTGTGACAGTGAGAGTGCCATTCATCTTGAAAATAACTCAACCTTCCATTCAAAGACTAAGAATATACATTTGAGGTACCACTTCATATGATCCACCTTGGAAGATGGACATTTGAAGTTGGAAAAGATACACACTAGCCAAAATCTTGCAGATATGTTAACAAAGGGAGTAACTAGAGAGAAACTGAGTTCTTGCTCAGTTTCAGTTGGTCTTCAAGAATGAATATGAAGATGATAAATTTTCCAAGTCCAAGAAGGTTCAGAGTCCAACATATACAACAACAATGGAGTTGTTGAGATCAGTCTCCAAGTGGGAGATTGTTGGTTGTGGAGCCTGATTATCTTCCTGATTCAAAGGTATTTTACTTTCAGCTATGTTTATACCTCATAAAGTATTTACACCCCAGAAGTATGTACACTCTTCCATGCGGGGGAGTGCAGAGGGGGGGTACCCCCTCTACGGGGTCCGGGGGGCCTATCCCCCCGGCTGGGGGGTCTGGGGGCAAGCGGGCCCCCAACAGGGGTTCAAGGGTGAAGCCCCCAAAGGAAAATTTGCCTTGTAAATGTATATTTTAATTTCATAGTAAATCTAGACCATTCATTATAAGGTCGCAGATCTAACGATAGAGATTATGTTAAGGTTTTTTCCCTAGAAGGCAACCCTCTTTTGTGAGGGAAATATATTGCGGCTATGGTTGATGGTGAATATTGTATTATGAGATAGGAGATTGTGAGATAAAGAAGAGGAAGTTACAACGGGTTTGTTGTAGGTTGTATCCCTTCATATGATGGATAATAATAAAGGAAGGACCTAGCAATTTCTCTGGTGGACGTAGCCCACATTGGGTGAACCATGTAAATCTGTGTCTCTATTGTATTGTGTATCTTTTGTGTTTTGTTTCCGCATTTGTTTTATTTTATTGCTCCACGATCCTGTTTTTCTAACATTTCAGTGGAGGGAATCTTCAACTTCTTCTTTAGGCTTTGGATCATCTTCTCTTTTTCATCTAAAGAATCCTTTACCCCTTGAGGGCCTTCATATTCCAAACTTTTGACCTGTGTCTGCCAGGCTTTGCTGAATGTTTTTTCCTGTTTCAATTGTCCATCTAATTTGAGTGCATGTGTTTTCAATCTTGAAACTCTCAGACTCAAACTTAGGTAGTCTGAATATAGCATGCCACTAGCATTCCTACGAAAATTTACTTTTTCTGGGGCACCAATATTTTCATAATGCATCTTGATTTCAGACACTTTATCATCATCTGTTATTGCTATATTAAACGTATTTCTCTCCACATCCCTGACTGAGAACAGGGAAGCCTTGTGTTGGGAGATATTCTCCACTTTAGGCAACAAGTCTCTTATTTCACTATTGGCCATACTTCCCTTCACAACATACTAGTTCACTAAGTCCTCTTTGGATTGGTAGATTTCCCCAGGTGTCTTGATAAACACATGTTTCTTGCTGCTGAAAACCCTTGAACTACTTTCATTTTGTGGCATGCTTCCTATACCATACCCTTCGTTCTTGGTTGCACCTTCCACCATATCCATGCTCATTTTCTTTTTAGGTTCTTCTCCTTCCAGGTCCACTATCTGTGCAAATGGTGTGACGTTCATTTTCTTGAGAATAGTTTGCTAAATACTGGCACCTAGTGCCTATGAACTTCTCCTCTTGTTATAAACACTCATCTATGGAGCTTTAACAATCAACCTTGGAGAAGTTTTTTGTATCTAGACATGCTAAGGGATAGACTCTATTTGTTTTGTCTGATCATGTTGCAAAGTGACCTCCATATCTACATAGGTTTCCATATTATCCAGTTTATCAAATCCTTCAACATGCTCAAGCTCATAGGGGCCTTGTCTGTTCATTAGTCTTCTCTTAGATATGATCTGGTGCGGGTCATATCTCCTCCTTTGTAACTGTATGAACCCAAATTCACTGAGTTTGGCTTGGACCTGAGGTAAACATGACCTGTTCTTTACCACAAAGGGCCTTATCATGAAAGGAAATTTTAAGTTAGATGCCTTCTGCATTTTCAGAAAATGCTCTGTCTCTGAAATGATCCTTTGTCTGATGAACTCTAAAGCAAAGACTCTGGGAGTCAAAAAGAATGGTAAAAGGTAAGGTCCTTCTTGATAATCATATACCCAAATCATAGTAGATTTTATGAACAACATCCAATCTCCCACCCTGCTTTCTAGATTTGGTTGCAAAGAGCTTTTCATTTCTTCCAAAACCCTTGGTAGGTTTGTGCTGAAGATGAGACTATAAACCTTGGACATGATCTTGTTTATGAAAATAATCATGGTGATGCTATTGCATTCGGTTGAGATGGATGTAGCCTGAGGGAATTTGGTCTTATTCGATTCCAGGAACATTCTCAACAAATGTGTGTAGTACCTGAAGTGTCTCAGTGAATTGAAATTTACCAGTTGTTGGTGCATATTGTCAACAATAAAATTTTCAAAACTTATACAAACTGACTGACTGGACTTTGACATAAAATAGGTCAACATGAAACCCAGCATGACTTCCACTACAAAATTGTCGTTATCCAATCCTAAAATTTGACTAAGTAGGGAACAAGCCCACTGGACCTCAATAATCATGATGCTTACATTGATAGGAAAAGACAGACTCTCAGAATGGTGTTCAGGTTTAACAATGGTTTGCAAAAACATAGTTTTTACTTATGAGGGACATTCTCTGAACACTATAATCATTTTCTCTTCCTCAAAGGGCTCTGAAACTGTCGGGGAAGACTCTGGTATACTGAGGGTGTGTCGAATTGACAGACTATCTACTTCGCATAATACCTCTGACCCCAACTTATTTAAAATGACCTTTTCTCCCTATGAATATTGTTCGGCACACCAGCTTACGAACTCTGGGAAAGGAAAAATGAATTCTATGGAATAAGGGGTAATGGAAGCTTGGTCTGCTCCAAGGAAAGGTATCAATTTTTGAACATTGTCTAGCAGATTGGATTTGGACACGTAAATGAGTGAGACTATTAATTCTGTGTCAAATACATCGGAGTCCCTGTCAATTAGGGGTTCTTCTTTAGAGGTGAGTTCTTGCTCTTTTATGGATGAAATGATAGGTTTCCTAGCCATGATGAGAAATACCTGTGAATCGACGGAGAATGCTTGAATCCGGTTCACTATTGAGATATGATTTGGAATGGAGGGTTTGCATTGTTAGCGCTGCCATTTTTCTTCCCATTTAGATTCGGTTTTAAGTCACGTTGTGACCCATGCATCTGAACATGTGAAATCAAGAACGTAACCTCGTGAGGTCGAGGTCAGCAAGTGGTCGGTTGGCCTTTGGAAATGGGAAGGGATGTCAGAGTCGAAACTTGTATAAGTAGTACAGGTATGTCTTTTCCAAAGAGTTGAGTCCCATTAAGAAACCAGTCTCTACGTGCCTAGGTCGAGAAAAGTAGTTAATAGAGGTGGCATCAACAAGTAAAGCATTTTATTATCATTTCATCATGAAGGCCGAAGGAATGAAAGATTTTGGCATTCATATCATGCATGCCTAGTAAACCTTATCACTTGTATCTTACACGTGGGGATTTGTCATGGAAAACCTACAACCCAACTCAAAAAATCTCATTGCCATGAATTCACTGTCCTCTAGCATGATTTCTTCTCCTATCTGACTCATTATAAATCTTGGATTGCTTGGAATTATTTCTAGTCATAGAACCATACCCGAACTCCATTTGCAATTTCCCCTTGCCAGTCGAGTTTGTTCAAAACTCTCCCCTTGCGCGTCTGTTGGATATACTATGCATGGAATATATATTGGTTGCACCATGGTGACCTCTTAGAGCATAAGAAAAGGCGCACATAGTAGAAAATTTTCAATATCCAGGCCCCAAAACGACTGGGATTCATTTTCACTCACAACAGGCATTCCCAAGGATGTGAAAGGAGTTATTCCTTTACCTGCAGAGGAGACCAGATCAAAATGTGCAGAACCTAGAGCGGAGGGATTTGCACAGAAAGGGACAACGATAGAAGTCTCGTCTCTTCAACAGAAAATGCCTCGGAGGAGGGGCATTCGAGGAAGAACAAGGAAGCTGTGGAATCTTGATTTCCAAAAAAGTCGCTTTCCATATGGAAGGTTGAAGAAATATTCAAGCACGCCATCCGGCTAGAGCCTGCTAGAGGATCGAGTCGTGGAGATAGGAGAAGAACAAGGAAAGTGGATATCATGAGAGAGAATGATCAAGAGCCATCTCAACAATTGAAGTAGGCAAAGTTGTCTATTGCTGAACTCTATCAGGAGAACATGGAGTTGAGGTGGCATATAGAGACATAGACCACGGAGGTGTTAGCAGCGCAGGGTTGCAAGGGAAACGTGGCATGGCTAAAAAGATAGCTCAGAGAGGTGAAAGACACCATTTTACAGCTGAGAGAAACACAACAACTGACAGAATAAAGGCATACAAAATATTCCAGAGAATACAAAGCAGTCGAGAAAGAGGCTAGTGTGGCTCTCGCCAGCGCACAAAAAAAAGAGCCTAGCTAACGCTCGTCTCTGCATCTGCAAAAACAAGATGAATCTTGGAATTTTTGAAGGAAACTTTTCCCCAAAGAACCCTACCTTTTGATAATGGCCGCGATAATCAAACAACCACTCACCACACACATTTTCTAGAAAATGAATGCACAACAGAAATCAAACCCATTATAAGTGGATAGCAAGTTCCTGACAAACACCTGCTCGCTCTGACACCCGATAAAAGGGATACACTGACACATATTTTTCCATATTGAGACCTGACTGATGATCATATCCTCGTGGCATATTTGTTGACGATCATGGGTAAACAGACGTGATTATTGTCTATTTTTGGGCAGCGCCATGGGAAGATTCTCCAGCGCATGCTACTCATTTTTCCTAGTTTTAGGGTTAGCAGTTAGAAATCAAGGTATCCCAAGCGACACCCTCGTTTATATATTTCATCTGTTTGATGTAAGCTAGGTTGGTTGGAAAAATTGGTAGACAACATCTATTTTGTGTAATTTGAGTTTTTGACCGGAATTTGATGCAAAGGTCCTGTAACTTGATGAAAAGATTCTAGTTGTAGTAGTTGGATGTATTGTGTTCCTCTCTTTACGTATGTGCTTCCTGTCATATTTTATTCATGCATTTTTCTGTCTATTTCAGAACGAATTTTTGAACCTGTGGATTCGCTGCGTAGCACCCCTTGTTTGCGCCACTTAGACAAAACATTTTCTTCTAAAAGTTAACTTTGAATTCACCCACATCGGTGCTCTGAGTTACTTACTGTGTTTTTCTCTCACCTCACAATACGATTTTACATTGAATATTGTTGCTCACCTAGCCATATCCTCTCAAGTTCAGTCATTGAGTCATTTGTCCCTGTCTTTTCCTTAGATCGACTCCATAGCCCAAGTATTACTTTATTGCGCCAACATAACCAGAACCCATTATATCAAAGGTGTTAAATCTAGCCACCACTTTCAAAGCCATATCCCACACGGAGATCGCGCCTTCTGAGAGAGCCCTCTCTAGATACAAAAGGCTAGTTTTGGGTATCAAAGTTGGTTGAAAAATTTACCTTCTTCGTTTGTTTATCAACCGAATAGATTTACGGTGTGCTAACATTCTGGCGTTGTTACCGAGAAAAAAATTGAATAGATTTTCCATGGGAGAATGACTAACATTACAATTTGACCCTGAGGATAATAGAGGGACAAAAATCCATAATGACTGAAACCCTTACCCTGGCGAATCCAGTCCAAACAAAATAGTAGCTCCAAGTAGCACATTTCAGGAACCCTGGCTCCAAAGACGATTTATACTAGAGAAAATACTAACCCAAACACCACAGAGCCTGTGTACAATCTCGAGAATATTCTACATAAGACCAGAGAACATGTGTTGGACTTGTTCTACTACTTGGACATAATCATCTCCTTTCCCAAAGATGACGTGCAGAGCATTGATGACCTTGATTTTGATGCATTCTTCGAGCAAACTCTCTTTAGTTCTAAGTCAGAAACCATTTTGAACGAGACTGTTTTCGACCTGAAGAAATTCCAAGCTCTAGTACCCAATAATATCCCTCAGAATCTGAATCCTCTTAGGGCTATGGCTACCAAATGCACTCCCCTCATCCTGCTAGCCCAATTACATGACTTACCTCAGAATTATAGCCAGAGAATTAGGCTCTATGATGTTGAGGGAAATGTTTCCATGCAGAGGCACCTGGACAGGTTTAACGATTTCGTCAACCTGGGAGAGGTGGAATACATAGATGAAAAAATGAGGCTATTTGCACAGAGCCTTTCAGGAGATGTAAGAAAATGGTTCAAATCCCTCCCACCCATGAGCATTTAGGACTTAGCCACATTCGATACATCGTTCCTAAATAAATGGAAGAACAAGAAAAACTAGTTGCATATGCTAACACAATAAAATATTATGAATAAAGCACCAGAAGAAATAGTGCGGGAGTTCTCAGCCCATTTTTTGAAGGTGTACAACTCAATCCCTGCGGAATTTGAGCTGCCCCCAGATGCAAGGTAGTTGCAGTATGATGATTCTTTCAACAGTGATTTCACCCTGTTGTTAAGAGAAAGAAGATCAATGAGTCTAGATACTATAATGAGTAACGCTATCGAAGTTGAAGTAAACATGATGGCGTCGGGAAAAATAAAACCTAGGTTCAATCGAGGCAATAAGAGACCCCAGGGACATGCACAACCATCGACGTCGTGGTCCTCGGACGATAAATTCAACATGATGATGAAGACCATGGAGAAGTTGATGGAGAGAATATCCATGGGAAACAGACCTGTTACCCAAGAACAAAACGACCCACTGCCTAGAAATCAAAACCTCAGAAGGGGTCAAATCCCTCAGATCAGAAAGAGAGAACATAAACAACAAAGGGATCAAGGTGACTAGCATACGAGACCTCCTTTCCAGAACAAATACGTGGATGAGGATTTCAAACAGACATTTGACAACTAGATGCATTGTTGTGATGACCAAAACCTGTGCATGTTCTTGAAAAAGAGTGAGCATGATCAATATATGAGAAGAAACGAAGACTTTATGCCAGATACCAATGATGATATGATACTCAAAACATATGATGCACCATCTTGGGAGATAAAAGAGTTCAATAAAGGCTATCAAAACACTATCATGCAGTTCCAGAAGAAGTACAATCTCTGGAACAAAGTCGTGCCTACCAAATCGAAACAAACGAACCCCATAAGGAAGCCTTCAGTGGAAACCCCTTCCACAAGCTAACCAAGGTTTAACAATGCAACCAAGGATGTGACAGAGAAATCTAAGTCGAAGGAGGAGGTCCCTAAGAAAGCTTCAGAGACACGATGGGAGGCGAGCGGAAAAGAGGTAGAAAAAACCTGTCCCCCTTTCAATTTTGAACATGAGATGGCCAAAATAAAAATATATATCCTATTCAATGAACTTATTAGAAAGGGAGGGTATCAGGAAAAATCATTAAAATTTTGAAAATGGGGGGGACCCCCGATACTCTAAATATTCAATATGATCACCCTGCCATCCTTTTTGGTCACCGCGTTGAAGAGACAAGCGATACCGAAGATGTCCCTCATTTCTATGTCAGTCTGAAGATCCATGACATGACCCTGCATAATTCCATGATGGATTGTGGTGTGTTGCACAACCTCATGCCGAAGGTGATCATGGATGAACTAGGTTTGGATGTCACGAGGCCATACAAAGGCTTGTTCTCCTTTGATTCGAGGAAATTCAAGTGTTTAGACCTTATCAAATACCTAGGTGTATCGTTGGCTCAAATTCATGCTAATAACATGGTCATGGACATGGTTGTCACAGACATACCCCCAAAATTCGGCATGCTACTCTTGAGGTCATGGGATGCGAAGTTAAAGGGAACGTTGCAGATGGATATGTCGTACGCCACTATCCCTATTTTTTTCCATGACAAAAGTTTTTACAGAGAAGTGTTTCTGAAATACATGGTAAGAAACAAGACACAACCACACAATAATCCCATATATGATGTCGACATTGATGTGGGTTCTTATATATTTTACAATGACCTGAGTTTTGAAGAGGAAGAACCGACATCCATCATAATATCTGACGAGAAGACCACATGGGAAACAATAGAATGTGTCGACCCAAAAGACCGCATGTAAAATAGGGTGTGGAACATGATTTTTGATGACACAGTCAATAGAGAAGGAGTTTGGGTCTACATATGCGTGAGCCCCCCTGAAGAAAGCACAAGGTTGTGCTCATAGAAGCTCATGTTTGAATGCACTGACAACATGGCTGAGTATGAAGCACTAATCTTGGGCTGACAAGTTCTGAAATAATTGGGCACACAGAAGATAGAAGTGTGTAGAGATTTTGAGCTGATCATAAATTAGGTAAAGGATGTATATCAGACCAAACACCCCAAGCTGAGAGCGTACAAGAATTTGTCTTTGGACCTCCTCGAAAGATTTTCAGAGTATGACCTATCTTCTATCCCCATAGAAAAAAATCATATCGTTGATGTGTTGGCCACCTCGGCCTTGATTTTTAAGATCCCCATATTCCCAAAAACAAAATACAAAATCGAGGTCAAGCACAGGCTGACAGTACCTGATAATATTAAACACTGGCAAGTGTTTGATGATGAAAAATAGGTGGAAATATTCCTCCTTATAAGTGATGAGTTCTCTAATACAAACGTTGACAAGGAATGTTGCGGCGACGAATATGAGAGAATGGATGCGCGCAGTAATGACGAACCTTTCCAAATCCATATCATGGGAAGGGACACAATACAATTGAAAACTGATATTATTCCAAAGGTGTTGGTGCCGCTGGAAAATATGTTTGACAAAAATGATGTGGTTAAGAACCCCAATATCACTGCAAGCGAAGAAGACATGGAATATTGCAACATTGGGACTGAGGAGAACCTAAAGATGGTAAAATTATCAAAGACACTCAGTCCAAAGGTCAAGTAGGACTACGTAAAGCTCATGAAATATTTCCTGGACGTCTTCGCATGGAGCTACAATGACCTGAAAGTGTATGACATGAAAGTGATGCAACATGTTATCCCTCTCAAGGAAGATAAAAATCCTTTCAAATAGAAGTTGAGACAGATAAATCCCCTGTTGTTGTTGCTAATCGAGAAGGAGGTAAATAATATTTTTGACGCTAAAATTATTGTTTCTTTGAGATTCTCGAAATGGGTAGCTAATTTGGTACCTGTAAGAAAGAAAATAAGTGAGATAAGACTATGTGTAGACTTCCAAAATTTAAATAAAGTGTCTCTCAAGGACCACTACCCCCTTCCCAAAATGGACTACATCCTACAAAAATTTGTGGGGTCCCAGAAGATGTCTATGTTGGATGGATTCTCAGGATATAATCAGATCATGGTCCACCCGGATGACAGAGAGAAAACAACTTTCGCAACTCTATGGGGAACATTCATGTATGCCAAGATGTCGTTCGGATTGATGAACACTGGAGCCACTTTTCATATTGCCATGGACATCGAGTTTGCTAATGAAAAGGAAAAATTCATTGTGATTTATCTAGACGACATCACAATGTACTCTGCCTCCGAAAAACAACATCTTGAGCACCTGAAGAGGGTTTTCCAAAAGTGCAGAAAGTTCGGCATATCACTAAATCCAAAGAAGTCGCACTTCACGGTGGAAGAAAGAAAGTTGTTGGGGCACATCATTTCTAGGGAAGTCATTAAGATAGACCCCAATAGGGTTGAAGGGATCCTGAATATCGGTACCCCGCATAGTAAAAAGGAGTTGCAATCCTTCCTGGGAAAGGTAAACTTCTTGAGGAGATTCATCCCAAACCTGGTGGAAATCATAAAACATATAACTTGCATGCTTAGGAAGGGAAACAAGATCAAGTGGAACCCGGAGGCCAAGAATTATTTTGAAGATATCAAAGTGGCGCTGACTAAATCTCCTGTACTAGCCAACCCGAATTTTACGAAAGATTTCCTCCTATTTTCGTTCACCTTAGAACACACTATTGTCAGTGTGCTGCTACAGAAAGACAAACAGGATTTTGAAAAACCGATAGCCTATTTCAGCCGGACACTGGGCGACGCTCCACTAAGGTATGACATTATGGAAAAACAGGCGTATGCCTTAGTGAAATACTTGAAAGAGTTCAGGAAATACATATTGCACTCCCATGTCATTGCTTGTGTACCCAACAGTTCAGTAAAAGATATCGTGACTCAACCTGACCCGGAAGGAAGGAGAGGAAAGTGGATAGAAGCCATGTTAGAATACGATCTTGAAATAAAACCTACAAAGATGATAAAAGGTCATGGTCTCACAAATTTAATGGAGCAGTCGGACTGTGATGCTTTAGGAATGAATTTCATCACTGATCTATTGGAATGCCCCGAAGAAGAAAAAACCACGCAGGTGCCTCAGCAGTTCATTGATTCACCATGGTATGCACACATCATCTCTGTGTTGGAGAATCTCTAGGGCCCTCTGGGCATGATTAAGACTAAGGCCAGATTTCTCAAGATTAAAGTGGTTAAGGTATACATCCTGGACAACTCACTCTACTGGAAAGAACCCGGGGGAATATTGTTGAGCTGTTTGCTGGAAGATGACACGAAACAAACCATACAATAATTTCACAAAGGTGAATGTGGAGGACACCACTATTGGAAGACCACGACGCACAAAATCCTGAGGGAGGGTTATTACTGGCCTACAATTTTCACTAACATATATAAGGAGGTCTCTAGCTGCCACGAATGTCAGATTTTCGACGGAAGAAGAAATCTGCAGCCCCTGTCGCTAAAGTCGATCTCAGTCGAATCACCTTTCATGCAATGGGGTATAGATTTCATAGGAGAGATAAATCCACCATCCTTTGTGCAACACAAATGGATACTCATGGATACTAACTATTTCATGAAATGGATAGAGGCGATCCCCATGAAACAAGCTACCGATGCAATCATCATCCAATCCCTAGAGATGAACATCTTATTGAGGTTTCGGTGTCTTGTTAAGATCATTACAGAAAATGAAGTCACATTCAAGTCTAAGAGGATGGAGAAATTTTGTCAAGATTATAACATAACCCTGTGGCATTCCACGACATACTATCCACAAGGAAACGGGTTAGAAAAATCCTCGAATAAGAGCCTGACTATGATCATTAAAAGACTCCTGCAAGAAAACAAGAGAGCCAGGCATAAAAATCTTATCTACGCACTGTGGGAAGATCAGGTTACCACCAAGAAGTCTATATCAATGTCGCCTTTCCAGATTGTTTATGGCACAGATGCAATTTTCCCTACTTCACTGGGACTACCCATCAGGAATTTGTTGCAAGAACAAGAGGCTGAGCCAAATGCTAGGCATAGGAGAATTAATCAGCGAATTCACACACAGCAGGCAAGAGAGAAGGTGTACAATTGATTGCAGCTCCATTGAGAGAAGATAAAGAAAGATTTCGAAAAGCGTTTGAAGAAGGAAGATTTTCAAGTCGAATATTTGGTGCTAAGATGGGACACGAGAAATGAAAGTAAAGGGAAGCATGGAAAGTTAGACCACCTTTGGACAGGTCCTTTCAAAATCAGCGCATCCTACAGAGACAATGCTTATTTCCTGGAAGGATTAGATGGAGAATTCTTTGGTTGGGCGCCTGTAAACGACAGGTTCCTCAAGCATTACGTAATGAAATAAAATCCGTTTAAGTCATTTTTCATTGTAAATAGTCATTTTGTTTTTGCGTTGAGTCAGTGGGTCAACAGAAAATTGAAGCCCGAAGTGAAGGCCCTAAGTGTATGCTGATGTTTTAGAAGATGCGTCGATAGGTTTAGTTTGTTTTATGTTCTTCATTTATTTCTCTCAGTATCTGAAAGTCGAATAAATCCCAATGGTCAGGCACCTGGTCTACTATTATTTTCTACCTCACAAGGAGGATAGCATCCCCGTTGGAGCCAACTGTTAGCGCCGCCATTTTTCTTCCCATTTAGAGTCAGTTTTAAGTGACATTGTGACCCATGTGTCTGAACATGTGAAATAAGGTACATAACCCCGTGAGGTCGAGGTCAGTAAGTGGCTAGTTGGACCTTGGAAACAAGAAGGGATGTCAAAGTCAAAACTTGTATAAGTAGTACGGGTATGTCTTTTCCAAAGAGTCGAGTCCTATTGAGAAACCAGTCTCTATGTGCCTAGGTCGAGTCAAGTAGTTAATGGAGGTCGCGTTGGCAAGTACAACATGTTATTATCAGTTCATC
This sequence comes from Picea glauca, assembly GCA_000966675.3. Lineage (NCBI taxonomy): Eukaryota > Viridiplantae > Streptophyta > Pinopsida > Pinales > Pinaceae > Picea > Picea glauca. The sequence goes on along the minus strand of JZKD02S1803518.1, from coordinate 35,728 downwards.
ATGAAAAGGCTAAAGGAATGAAAAATTGTGGCGTTCGTATCATGCATTCCCAGTAAACCTTATTGCATGTATCTTACACGTGGGGATTTATCATGGAAAACCTGCAACTTGACTCAAACAATCTCGTTGCCATGAATTCACTGTCCTCCAGGATGATTTCTTCTGCTATCTGACTCGTTATAAATCTTGGATTGTTTGGCATTATTTCTAGTCATAGAACCAGACTCGAACTCCATTTGCAATTTCCCCTTGCCAATCCAGTTTGTTCAAAACTCTCCCCTTGTGTGTCTGTTGGATATATTGAGCACATACTATATAATGGTCGCACCATGGAGACCTCTCTGAGCGTAAGAAAAGGTGTGTAGAGTAGCAGAATTGCAAGATCCAAGCCCCAAAATGATTGGGAGTCGTTTTTACTAGCAACAGGCATTCCCAAGGATGTGAAAGGAGTTATTCCTTTACCCATAGAGTAGAATAGATAAAACCATGAAAAACCTGAAGCGGAGGGATTTACACAGGAAGGGACGACGATAGAATCCCCATCTCCTCAACAAAAAATGCGTCGGAGGAGGGGCAGGCCAAGGAAGAACAAGGTGGAAGCTCGATTTCCAGAAAATTCACTTGCCAGATCAAAGGCTGAAGAGCTACTCATGCACTCCATCTAGCTAGATACTGCTGGAGGATCAAGCCACGAAGACAATTTTGGGTATGTGTTATATTCTTTGCATGTGTGTGTGTGTGGGCACATCAGATTCAACAACTGCATCTGACAATCCCTCTAGTAGTGATTTTTGTGTCGTGCGCACTGGGATCTTTCCTAGGGGGTCCTAGGGGGGGGAAAGTATGTCTCCCCTTGGTTACGCATAGCATTCGAGGTAGCTCCCCGAAATTTCTTTTGGGCGGTTTTTGCTATTTTTAGCGTATTTTGTTATTTTTAGCGGTTTTCTAAATTAATCCTGTATTAAGGGATTAGGGTTTTGGTATCTATAGAATACCTAAGAACATTGTATATATTGTATGGTGAATAGTGAAATTTTATATAATGAATATAAGAAAGGTTTTCCCAGTTGAGGGTTTCCGATATAAAATCTCAGTGTACTCTGTGTATGAGCCATTGATTAAATTATGTTTTTCTTAAGAATCTATATGCATTGCTTTACTTCATAGGTTTAAAAATTACATGTGGTATCAGAGCTCATTTTTGGCTTCAAAGGGACGCCTTTGTTGTTGAGGGTTTGGATTGGTCTTGATAGATCAATTTTATCTTGGGTCTGTGATAAACCTGGGTTTAGTGGGAGCTTTTGCAGTGGTGGTTTGAGTGAAAAAAGAGGAATGGAAATCTCTTCTAGAATCAAGATAGAGAAGTTCAACGGTAAAAAATTTGAGCTATGGAAGTTGAAGATGGAGGACCTTCTTGTAGACAAAGAACAATGGATTGTTGTGGATCTTGGTACACAGCCTACTGGTACACCGTCTACTAGCACACAGGCTACTAGTACACAAACTACCAATACACCACCTACTGGTATGTCGAAGGAATATTGGGAGAAGTTGGACATAAGAGCAAGGAGTACTATTCGAATCTGCCTGTAAATTTAGTGTTGTTGAATGTATCAGGAGAATCTACAGCCAAGGAACTATGGCATAAGTTGGGGAATTTGTATCAATCAAAGTATCTGGTAAACAAGTTGTTTCTTCAAAAGAAGATGTATCATCTTAGGATGGAAGATGGAGATTCTATGACAGAACATATAAATGCCTTTAATACTCTGGTAAGTCAACTTGTCTCTATGAATATTACGATTGTAGAAGAAGATAAGTGTATTACTTTGTTATGTTCTTTGCCAGACTCTTGGGATAACTTGGTTGTAGCAATAGGTAGTACCACTCAATCTACATTGAAGTATGAGGATGTAGTTGCATCCTTGTTATTTGAAGAGATGAGGCGGAAAATCATGGATGGTCATAGCACATATGATTTATTTGTAAGAGGTCGTACCCAAGATAGGAATCCTGGTAAGTCTTCGGGGGGAGATCTAAATCTACAGGTAGATCTAAGTCTCCAGGAAAATCTTTGAGGAAATGATGGAAGTGTGGTAAAACAGGGCATTATAAAAAAGATTACAAGTCTAAGAAGATTGAAAAACTAAAGGGATATGATAGTACCTCTTCCACAGAGACGAAAACCTCCATTGAAGAAGGAGGTGATGTTTACCTGGCATCTACAGGTACACATACATACCATGATGTATGGTTGATCGAATCATGTGCAACATACCACATGACTCCTCACAGGGAGTGGTTCTCTGAATGTGAAAAATATGATGGTGGTGATGTATTCCTAGAAGATGAATCGATAACAAAAATCATGGGATGTGGAAGGGTTAAGTTGTTGCTAAAATATGGAAGGATTAGAACACTCCATGGGGTTCTTCACATTCTAAAACTAGCCAGGAGCCTAATATCTATAAGCAATTTGGATGATGCAGGAGAGAATACCGTATTTGGAAATAACACTTGCAAGATGGTATGAGGAGCAATGGTGTTGATGAGGGGAGTTCAGTGTGGAACTCTATACAAGTTGTTGGTAAGCACTTATACTAATGGGTGCAACAGTTATGTTGTCCCTGAGAAGAGAAATGAAGGAGACAAGATCAATATTGTCCCATAAAAGAAGACCATGTTGTGGCATCAAAGACTGGGGAATATTAGAGAAAAGGGCCTTCAAACACTACATGGTAAAGGTATGGTTGAAGGTATGGCTAATTGCACTCTGTATTTTTATTTCTGTGAACATTGCATATATGGTAAACAAAATCGAGTAAGATTCCCATATGGTGCTACAAGAGAAAAGGGGATATTAGAGTTGATACACAGTGATGTGTTTGGACCTATGCCTATTCCATCACTAGGTAAGTCCGTGTATTACGTTTCATTCATAGATGATTTCTCAAGGAACACATATATTTATTTTCTTAGAAAGAAATATGAGGTATTTGATAAATTCAAAGAGTTTAAGGCTTTGGTATAAAATCAGATAGAGAAGAAAATAAAGGTATTGAGAACAAATAATGGTGGAGAATTCTGTGGAAATGAATTCGAAGAATTCTGTGAGAAGTGTGGTATAGAAAGGAAGAAGACTACTCCATACACTCCTCAGTAGAATGGAGTTACAGAAAGGATGAACAAGACACTGATGGAAAAATCAAGGAGCATGCTCATCGATGTCGAGTTAGGACAAAAATTATGGGCAGAGGCAGTGGGTACAACATGTTACCTGGTCAATCGATCACCCTCATCAGCGTTGGATGATAAAACTCCACATGAGGTATGGACTGGAAATAAACCCTCTCTTCAACATCTTAGAGTGTTTGGTTGTGATGCTTATGTACATGTTCCAAAGGAAAATAAGAGTAAGCTCGATAAAAAGGATGAAAAGTGTATCTTTATTGGTTATAAAGATGGTGTGAAAGGTTATAAGATTTGGAACCCAGAAACCAAGAATACTGTTTGCAGTTGAGATGTTGTTTTCAGAGAGGTAAAAGATGTTTCCAAACAAGAATTCCTACCAAGGCCAGAATAACCTGAGAAAATAGAGCTAGAGTTGGATGATGAAAAATATGAATCATCTGAAGAAGATGAAGCAACAATAGAATAATAAGAACCTCATACTCTAGTATTGAGGAGATCAGTGAGAGAAAGAAGGAAACTAGAAAGGTATAGTCCACCTAATTTCCATTCCAATTTTGCTTTATCTATTGTTGATGATGATCCCAGAACTGTCAGGGAAGCAGTGAATTTAGAGGATAGTAAACTATGGAAGAAGGCCATGCTTGAATAAATGGATGCCTTGGAAAATAATGAAGCATGGGATATAGTTGAGTTGCCAGCTGGAAGAAAAAATGTTGGTAGCAAATGGTTGTTCAAGAAGAAGTTTAATGCAGAAGGAAAAGTGGAGAAATACAAAGCTCGACTAGTAGCAAAAGGTTATTCCCAAGTAGAGGGAATTCACTTTGGTGATATTTTTTCTCTTGTTGCTAAGTTAACTTCTATTAGATTTATTTTATCTATTGTTGTTGCTTTTGATCTTAAAGTGGAATAAATGGATGTGAAGAAAACATTCCTACACAGGGATCTGAAAGAAGAAATCTACATGAAGCAGCCAGAAGGCTTTGTAGTGAAGCAATCACCTAGGATGTGGTACCAAAAGTTTGATACATACATCCTTGAATTGGGATTTGTGAGAATTCAGGTTGATCACTGTGTATATTCCAAGCAGGTTGGTAATCACTTCATTTATGTAGTGTTGTGTGTTTATGACATGTTGTTGGTCACAAATAACATGGATGTTATCAAGGAGGTGTAATCACAGCTATCCTCCAAATTTGAAATGAAGGATATCGGTGCTGCTAACTTCATTCTAGGAATGGAGATTAAAAGAGATCATGCAAACAAGAAACTCTGGTTGAATCAAAGAAAATATGTTGAGACAATATTGTAGAGGTTTAATATGCATGGAAGTAAACCAGTCAAGGTTCCTATTCTTATAGGTGTAAAGTTATCTGCAGACCAGTGTCCCAAGACATAGGAAGAAGAAGAGGACATGTCTCGCGTTCCGTATGCCAGTGCAGTTGGCAGTTTGATGTATGCAATGGTCTATATTAGACCAGACATTGCACATGAAGTGGGAGTTTTGAGCAGGTATATGTCAAAACCAGGGAAGGAGCATTGGACATCAGTAAAAAGGGTCTTCAGGTATCTTCGTGGCACTACCAGTTATGGATTGTGCTACCAAGGAAGACTAGGATTGGACAGAGTGGTGGACATACATGGCTTTGTTGATGCAGACTTGGTTGGAGATCTGGATCGTAGAAGATCTGCAAGTGGGTATGTGTTTAACCTATTTGGAGGAGCAATCAGTTGGATGAGAAAAATACAGGCTGTAGTGGCACTCTCAACTACAAAAGTTGAATACATGGAAGCCACTCATGCAGGCAAGGAAGTAGTATGGTTACAAATATTGTGTTCATGTATTTGGTTGGTACAACAAGCAGTGAGATTAGATTGTGATAGTCAAATCACAATATTCCTGGTAAAGAACCCAACTTATCATTCAAAGACAAATCATATTGATGTTCAATATCACTTTGTGAGAGACATGGTTGAGGAGAAGAAGGTGTTGCTGGAAAAGGTTGACACTTTGAAGAATGTTGCAGATTCATTGACAAAGTCTATGAGCATAGAAAATTTCTCCTGGTGTAGAGGAATAATGGGCATTGCTTCCCTGGATTGTTGACTATATAATCCCCTGGACCCCTGGATACAAAGAAAACAACAAGTGGGAGATTGTTGGGTATGTGTTATATTCTTTGCATGTGTGTGTGTGGGCACATCAGATTCGACAACTATGTCTAATGATCCCTCTAGTAGTGATTTTTGTGTCATGTGTGTCGAGCGATTTCCTAGGGGGTCCCAGGGGGGGGCAGGTATGCCCCACCCTGGTTATGCGTAGTGCCCCGAAATTTGTTTTTGGGCGGTTTTTGCTATTTTAGTGGATTTTGCTATTTTTAGCGGTTTTCTAAATTAAGCCTGGATTAAGGGATTAGGGTTTTAGTATCTATGGAATACCTAAAAAAATTGTATATATTGTATGGTGAATGGTGAAATTCAATATAATGAATATAAAAAAGGTTTTCCCGGTTGAGGGTTTCTGGTATAAAATCTATGTGTACTCTGTGTATGAGCCATTAATTAAATTCTGTTTTGCTTAAGAATCTATATGCATTTCTTTACTTCATAGGTTTAAAAATTATATATAGGAGTAGAACAAGGAAAGTGGATATCACGAGAGTGAATGATAAAGATCCATATCAACAATTGAAGTAGGAAAAGATGGCTATCACTGAACTCTATCAGGAGAACATGGAGTTGAGGCGGCAGCTAACGACAAAGACCACAGAGGCATCAACAACACAGGGTCGCGAGGGAAACATGGCATGGATAAAAATACAGCTCAGATTGGTGCAAGACACCATTGTAAAGCTGTGAGAAACACAATGACTAACGAAACAAAGGAATACAAAATATTCCAGAGAATACGAAGCAGTCGAGAAAGAGGCTCTTGCCTGTGTGCATAACAAATGAGCCTAGTTGATGCTCGTCTCTGCATATGAAAACACAATATGAATCTTGGTAGTTTTTAAGGACACGTTTTCCCAAAGCACCCTACCTTTTGATAAAGGTCGCCATAATCAAACAACCACTCACCACACACATTTTCCAGAAAATGAACGCGTAACAGAAATCAAAGTCGTTATAAGCAGATAAAAAGTTCCTGATAGACACCTGATCGCTTTTACACTCGATCAAAGAGATACACTGACACATGTTTTTCCATATTGAAACCTGACTGATGATCAGATCCTCATGGAAGATTTCCGGATGGTCATGGGTAAACAAATGTGATTATTGTCTATTTTTGGGCAGCGACATGTGAAGAGTCTCCAACGCATGCTACTCAGTTTTCCTAGTTTTAGGGTTAGTAGTTAGAAAGAAGGGTAGCCCAAGCGGTGCCCTCGTTTATATATTTCATATTTTCAATGTAAGCTAGGTTGGTTGGCAAAATTTGTAGATGACAATTATTGTATGTAATTTGAGTTTTTGACCGGAATTTAATGCAAAGGTCCTGTAACTTGATGAAAAGATTCTAGTTGTAGCAGTTGGATGTATTGTGTTCCTCTCTTTATGTATGTACTTCCTGTCATCTTTTATTCATATCTTTTTCTGTCTATTTCGAAACAAATTTTCGAACCTGTGGATTCACTGTGCAACGCCCCTTGTTCGCACCACTTAGACAAAAAACATTCTTCTAAAAGTTAACTCTGAATTCACCAGTGGAGCTCTGAGTTACTTCCTATGTTTTTCTCCCACCTCACATTATGATTTTACACTGAAGACTATTGCTTGCCTAGCCTTATCCTCTCAAGTTCAGTCACTCATTCATTTGTCCCCGTCTTTTCCTCAGATCAAATCCATAGCCAAAGTCTTACTTTCTTGCACCAATATAAACATAACCCATTATGTCAAAGGTGTTAAATATATCCACTTCTTTCAAATCCATATTCTGTGCGGAGACCGCGCCTTCCGAGAGAGCCCTCTCCAGATCCGAAAGGCTAGTTTCGAGTCTCAAAGTCGATTGAAAAAGTTTCCTTCATCATTTGTTTATCAGCCAAATAGATTTATAGAGTGCTAACATGTGCCACTTTTCAAACATTCGAGTTCTTTGAAATATTATAGAATAATGACCAGGGCCCTCCTTTTATATGCATTGTTCGATATCGGGGATTGGAGAAAACAGTTTTGAGTAGACCGATTTTCACCCCGATGTGCCTCTGATGTCTCCACGCGTCTAAGAAAAGGAACCATGGTATTTTCCCCAACCTGCCTTTGAAAAATTATCCTCCGCACTACTTCAATGCTCGATATGTGTCTTGGTCATCGATTTGGGCCGCTCCAAGATCTACGGTCCACTTGGTCTCATCAACTTTCAATATCGGGGGTTGGAAAGAACGGTTTTGGGTAGACCACTTTTCACCCCGATGTGCCTCTGAGGGCACCACACGTCCACAGAATGAAACCATGGTATTTGCCCTGACCCACCTTCGAAAACTTATCTCTCAAGCTATTTCATTGCCCGATATGATTGCTAACCGTTGATCTGTGGCATCTGAGATCTCTGGTTGGCCAAGTCCCATCACCCCTGCATCTCCACTATATTTTTCCATATGTCTCCATATGTGACCTTATCCTCCAAACTATCATTCTTCCATAGAGATGTAGCTCTTCACTAAATTTCTGAGACTTGGATCCTATCTGAAAATTCTTATGGTGATAACATAGGCTCCAACTGGGGATGCTATCCTCCCTGCGAGGTAGAAAAGAATTGTAGACTAAGTGCCTACCCATTGGGCTATGGTTTATTTGTGAAATCTAAATCTGTTGGTCTTTATTCAAAAAATCAAAATTGACCCAACATAGCTTAGGGCCTTCACCTCAGGCTTCAACTATGCTTATTTTATTCCAACTTCTTCATGAGAAAAGAAAAACACAAAACAATTATGTACAATTAATGGAAGGGGTGATTATGTTTAAACGATATAATTCTTGAGGAACTTGTCATTCATAGGCCCTCCTCTAGTGATCTCTCCATTACTCTCCTGTAAAAAGTAGGCATTGCTTCCATGGTATGCTGCAATTTTGAACGGGGCCCAACAATAGGTGATCAAATTTCCCATGCCTTCACTTATCTTCGTTTATGACATCCCATTTTAGTACCCAGTCTCTTGGTTTGAAGTCATCCACCTTGGTATGTCTGTCGAAAGCCTCTTTGATCTTGTCTTGGCACAACTGGGTATTATGGAAATCCTTTTCTCTGGTCTGTTGTACACTGATGAATTCATCCTCCCTTATTTGTGTGGAGTCTGTCTCTACATATTGCTCCTGCAACAGTCTCATTATTGGCAACCCCGATGTAGTAGGAACAATTGCTTCAGTTCCATAGATGATTTGGAAAGGGGACGTGGAAATGCATCTTTTTGGGGATATCCTATCATCCCACAGTGCGTGAATGAGATTTTTGTGCCATGCCTTTTTATTCTCTTGCAACATTTTTTTGATGATTCTGACTAAGATTTTATTCGAAGACTCAGCCAATCCATTCCCTTGAGGGTAGTAAGATGTAGAATGGCCAAGGGTTCTATTGTAATCACTGCATAATTTTTCTATTTTCTTGGATTTGAAAGTTGTTGGATTGTGTGTTATACTATTGATTGGGCATCCAAATTTGGATAGAATATTGTCTTGTAAGAATTGAATGATAACATCATCTGTCACCTGCCCGGTGGGAACTGCCTCAATCCACTTAGTGAAATAATCTGTTGTTTTCGGGATCCATTTATTTTGAGCTGAGGATTGTGGATTTATTTCCCCTATAAAATCAAGGCCGCACTGTTTGAAAGGAGCTTCCACTGAAATGGGTTTTAAAGGAAGAGACTGCAATTTTCCTTTCCCATCGAAAATCTGACATTCATGGCATTTTAAAATCTCTTTATAAATGTCAGGAAAAATGCTAGGCCAATAAAATCCATCCCTCAAAATTTTATGCACAATTTTCTTCCAATAATGATGACCTCCACAGTCACCCTTATGGAACTCTCTGATGGTTTTATCAACTTCTCCTTCTATCAAACAACTCAATAAAACTCCCCCTGGATCCTTCCAATACAACGATTCATTCACTATACAAAATTTTGTTGCCTTTAGTTTCAAAAAAATGGCTTTTGTTTTACTAAATTTAGGAGGAGCCTACAAAATTTTCAACACAAAGATGATATCTGCATAACATGTAGAGTCAAGAAATTTCTAGGCTATTTCTGGAGTCACCTTTTCTTTTTTTGTTGTACTGTCATAAAAGTCTGCAATGAATTTTATTCCCAAGAGTTCACAGTTTGTTTGTGCCATCATCTTAGCAATCCCTTGTCCTTTGATCAACTTGGTGGGTTTAATATCCAAGTCATATTCTAATAGATCTGCTATCCATTTACCCCTCTTTCTTTCAGGATTAGGCTATTTAATATCCAGGTCATATTCTAGTATTTGTTGTTTGCAGTCTATAGCTTAGGTTTCATCTCAGATTGGGATTTTCCTTGAATTGTTTTCTTTTTTCTATTAAAGTAAGTGTCTGAATATTCAAGAGATCCTGGTTCTTAGTACCAGTAGTCTCTGCCTAGGCTGGATTGCTTGGTGTTTCATTTGTCTCAGATTTTTAGAGATACACATGGCCTGTATAAGGCCAGCACGTGTGTACACACGCTTTGACTTTACACAGCTCGCGTGCACACGCTTGCTGTTGAACTGTCAGCAGTGTGCTTGTGGAGAAATTTTTTGTTGAAGGTGAGGTAGTCATCCTTTCCTTTGAAAAGAGTTATACCTCTCAGGTTTTTGGGTCTTTGTCATAGCAGTTAGTAACTTAGGTTTGATCATAGCAATAGCTTTCTTTTTCATTAAGAAGTTTTCCTCAAAATTTTCTTTTATAGGGTTTTTAGACAAGTGTGAGAGTCCAATTTTAATTTGCTTGTGTGTGATTTTTAAAGTGACTCTTTGTGATATGCACTTAGGCCATAAGTTTTCTTGGTTTTTACTTGTTGCTAATTTTTTCTTTTTTCTTTGTGAGCATTCAAATAAAATAAAATAAAACTTTTTTTTCTTTATTTGGTTAAATAGTGTTGTTTTGCATTAGTAACCAGGGAAAAGTCTTTGTTTTCATAAGTTCTTGATGGTTTACTTAGATCATAAGTGGCTCGTAGTCGAGTGAAATCCTTCTTTGATTTTGTTGTCCAAATATCTTAGAAAAAAATTTAAGTTTGAAAAGTTGTTTACGATTTGAGTTAAGTGAAGGTATTTTGTTTCCAGCTTTCTGTTGTTTTTTTTTTCGTCTTTCAAACATCACTAGTTTCACTTTCATAACCTTTTACTTAAGACAAGAATAAAAATTAACACTAAATCTAAAATTCATTAGACTTTTTATGTTTGTAGGGTCAACCAACTAGTTTAGGGTTAGGGCCTTGAATTAGGTTGGAGAGGAAACTCTTCAAGGCCATTAAATAAAACATTGGAGTCTCAGTTAGGGAGTGTCAAAGTCCAGTATCGTGAAATTTATCTGGGACCCCCCTCTAACATAGGGGATAAACATGAGGTCGCATGCAGAAAGGTAGCGGAGATAACCCCTCCAAAGCTGGACCAATCGTAGTGGAGAACACATATAAAGGGCTTGTCTTGGGATTCCGTTGATTGCATTTGCCACGGAGCTTCATGGGTCTTGAATCCATTCGAGGCCCTTAGTTGTATTCCAGACCACTTGCCTTCGATACCATTGACAGGTTTCAGTCTCGATACCCTTCTCATTGTGGTCTACCCGACTTTCGACTGTACCTACCTGGTGACTGTTCACGCACTGGCAACCTAGTTGCCTATCTTTTTAGCGACATACACAGGTGACTGCGAGGGTATACTGTGGTACCTAGGATAGACATCGGGCCACTCTTTGCAGAGTATACCCAGAGGGTTCTTCCATGTTTGATTTTCACTTGCACCAGTAAGTTTCTCTAGTGTTGGTGTTGTAACTTTTCTTCTAACTAGTTTAGTGTTTGCTTGTTTTATCTTGGAGGGACTTTTTTAGTGTGTGTTGTTTTTTGAATGAATAGAAATCCCTAGGGTGTCTTTGATATTCTCACACAGTGGAGGATAATGAGCTCCACCAGTCATGAATTCTTCTGGGCCTATCACCGGTTACACTTGAGCCACCTCCACCACCACTAAGGCGAAAGCTAGACCAACAAGGTTCTTTTGAAGCGACCAGGTCACAAGAAATTGTACCTGACCAACATCCAGAGGAAACGACTGTTTTAGAATTTGGAAAAAAATCTCTTGGTCCATACAAAACTCCAACCACTAATATTTCGTCACCCATCATCGTACTGATTCACCCTTACGAGTGCCAGACAGTGTCGCACGCAGCAATGGAAACAAATGTTGTCACTTCTTCTAGGAATTCTTCAATTCCCACTATGATTGTCACCACAGGAGAGTTTCCACCTCCTAATCCACCATCATCGGTCTAAGCCACCATGGTCTTGACTGCCTCTACCTCGAATAGTGGTTCAATCCCATCTATGGCGGCGGCCACAACCCCTTTCACACCGAGTGCAACAGGCCCTCTGTTCTCATACGAGATGCCTAGCTCAGGTACAAGTCCTGTACTTTCCTATTCCACTTCACAGAGTTTAGGTCTGGGGGAAAGGATCTCTAACACTCCTCTGCAAGGACACATGGGGGGCACTTCAGATCCTTTTAATGCTTTCCATTACGGGGGAGGTCATATACCTCCTTTGTCCCCTTTGCTCGGTGGCACCCACTAGCAATCTGTCGGGCCACCTACACACCATAGTTTATTTGGAGCAGGGAGTCAAGGACCACCTTCTCATAATATGATGGTAGTTTTGACACCATTTTATTTGTTTGATGTGTTTGGTAACAACACTTTATCGTTAGCTTCTTTCCCAACTGGGGGAAATCCCGATTACAGACAACCTATTCCTATGCAGGGTACTATTCCTGCACAGGGGGAAAACCCAGGAACTTCTTCCGCATCAGGGCCTTGGAATTCTTGGCAGGGATCAGTTCCCTCGTCAGGAATGTCGATCTGGGGAAATTCTTTTCACAACCAATGGAACCCTAGACAAGGTACTATGCCTATCCCCATGGGATCGGCATGGGGGAACCCTTCCCAAAGTCCTATGAATTTAATGCACGCCCAACCATCTACATCCTATTTTGGGAATCAGTTGATGATGTCTCCTCACACACAGAATCTGTACACTGGTCATGGCCATGGTTTTTACCAGAACCCAGGCCAGCAGCCGAACTTTTCCTGGCAACCTAGTGCCAGTCAAAATCCAGGTCCATTTTTCTATGGTTATCACCAACAACCCAAACTACCTTTCCTGGAAACCTTGCATTTGCCAGACTTGACAGGGTTGTTGAATGACCCTATCTGTCACGATCCTCGTTGGTCCCCTATGCCGATGAAGTTTCCTTCGGACATACCAAAGTTCAAGGCCAAGCCTAACGAAGATCCAGGAGATCATCTGACCACCTTCCATCTTTGGTGCTTGTCTAACTCATTGAAAGACGACTCCGTACAGTTGTAATTGTTTCAACGTACTCTCATAGGGAGTGCCTCAAAATGGTACATTGAGCTCAACCGCTCAAGATACTCTTCCTTCGGTGAATTGGCAATGGCTTTCCTAAACCATTTCCAATTACCTGTGAGATACGACGCTGACACAGAATTGTTGGCCAATTTTTCACAGACAAAAGCGGACCATATCTCTGATCACATACGAGAATGGAGATGCCAGAAGAATTTTATTAAGGTGCCAGTCCCACCAGCATTCCTACTCGACTGGTTCCTTATGTCTTTGGTCCCACAATTATCCAAAGACGTCATGACATCGAGAGTGTTTTTTGAAGAATATGCCATCATGAGAACTCAACAACTTGAGCTAATCTATTCTCAGTTTGGTTTATTATACGAGATCTTACTAGATGCACCATGCTCAATACTTAATAAAACTAGATAGAGAGTTGGACCACATGCCGATGGTATTGTTGGTTCAACACAAAAAAAGCCCATTGAGAAAATGATGAAGAAATTGTTGCAATTGTCTATACAACACATAGCGGCCAGCCAAACTACTGTTTTGGCTACTCCCCCTACTAAAATTTCGGATGTACACATAGTGAAATCGACAAATCCAAAGGCCACCCAGCAGCCTGAAGGAAATAAAAAACAACGAAAGAAGGGTAAGGGGGATAAGAAACCCACTAATAATTCTAGCAGGGGAAACATTAAGAAACAAAAGGCGAGGTATCCGTGCAACTTCTGCGTGGAAGACCACCCGACCCACCAATGTCCTCAGCTTGCAGAGGACCAAAATTTTGTGACACAAAAACAACCTGTCATGTTAACCAATCCATTTCAACATGGGAAAAACCTAACCCAAGCCTCTACAAGCATGGAAGGGGGCAGTCAAGGACCCTCTCCATCTTTGAACAATCCCACATCCACGAATGTGTATATGATGAAGGGTGATGATTTTATATCGACTAGAGCGCATGACTACAGTAAAACAAGCACTTTTGAGAAGGGCAAAGAAGTCGAACTCCCATCTCTTCATCTCTAGATCGAGAAGACTTTGGGCAAAAAAATGACACGCATCCCAAAAGGAGGGTTCAAAAAAGCTTCTCACAACCCAAATGCAAGGGCTTCCCAGAACTATTCTGTGGTGGGGGATTTGTCTCAAACCCCTTGTGCGATGTCTATTTTGGAGGTCCTAAAAATCTTCCCTTCCTAGAGGAAATCTTTGTTAGCCGCTTTAGGATCTACCGAGACTTGTAATCCAAGTACCATCATGCTAGATATACCTGACTTAAAACCTCGTCTTCCTTACCATGTAGCGTTTCCGATAGTAGTGGCTCACCCCATGAAAACTTTTACTCAGAATATTTTCCGCACGGTGGTTGATGAGGGTGCCTCGACATGCGTTATGTCATTGGCATGTTGGAAGGCCATTGGCCAGTCCGTTTTGTCTCCATCACCTACTCTTCTCACTACTTTCGACAATTGTTCATTCCTACCACATGGTATCATTCCTTCTTTCCCCATGCAGTTAGGAGGGAAGACCGTGTGCATCGATTTATAAGTAGTTGATGTGTCCCTCGACTACAATCTCTTGTTAGGAAGGAGTTGGACTTACGTCATGCAAGTAGTGATTTCTACAGTTTTCCGGGTCTTGTTGTTTCCACACGAGGACCGGATTGTGACCATTGATCAATTGTCTTTCTCCAGACCTGACCCTTCATTGGGGGTATCTGCGGTCTCGATGATTGATAATCCCCAACCAGGCGTAGTCAACATAGGGGTTGGTTTGTGCCCATCTTTGATGGGTACCTTCAATTACCCGCCCCCTCAAGGCGATGTCAAGTTCATATCCGACCACCATAAGGTTGAGATTTTCCAAGTTTTGTCGTTTCGCATGACTTACTTCAATGATGCATTGATACTTCCTTCCCCATCGACCACGATGAAAGGGACAGGGCACCCAGGCATGTCCATGCCCTTGTCTGCAGATGAACTAGTGTACTCTTTAGTCCAAAAAGCTTCGGCTAACACAGATTCAACTCCTGCACAAGAGTTGGATCTGACTCTAGAGCCTATTTGGGCTCAAGTTTCTCTCGCTGATACCGATTTGTTAGACTTATTCTTTCCCTCTGACGAAGAAGTAATTGAAGCAATGACTAGTCTGGAAAAACCCTGGGACGATCTCCATCACAAATCATACTTCCTCCCAGAGTTAAGCATAATCAAAGCCCGAGAATTTACCTTGACTATGACTGGAGATAGGTCTTGTCCTATTAATCCCTTAGCTACACATGAGGTTTATGCCGAGGGTAATATGGAAACTATCACTGAAACCATACCGATCAATATCTCCAGAACCCCTGGCGTCATGGAGAATGTTTTCGTCGGAGCTGACTATTTCCTCGGAGAGATTCAAATCTACACATATCTATTTAAATAATTCCGTGACATTTTTTCCTGGTCTTACAAGGAAATTCCAGGAATCGATCCAAAAATAGTCGAACATGAAATCACAACTTATCTAGATGCCAAGCCTGTTCGGAAGAAGTTTCATCCAGTTAATCTCAGGAAAGTAACAACCATTAAGGTTGAAGTTGAGAAACTGCTAAAATCCGGTTTTATCTATCCTATCCATTTGACCCAATGGGTGTCAAATCCTGTGTCGGTTAATAAGAAACGGGGCACGATTCGTGTATGTACAGACTTCCATGATTTGAACAAGGCCTGTCCAAAAGATAATTTTCCCACACCATTCATCAACCAGATAATTGATGAATGTGTAGGTTGCGAGGCCTTCTCTTTCATGGATGGTTTTTCAGGATATAATCAAATACAAATAAAACCCGAAGACCATCACAAAACGACATTCATTTGTCCATGGGGTGCATTCGCGTATCGTAAGATTCCCTTTGGTCTCAAAAATGTTGGAGCGACCTTTCAACGGGCCATGTCTTTTTCTTTCCATGATCTCAAGCATATAGTCAAGGCCCATTTAGATGATTTAGCATCTCGATCTCGCAAGAGAATGGATCATCCCACACACCTCCGACTTATCTTTGAGCAATGTCGCTACTTCCGGATTTGCTTGAATCTAAACAAGTGCAGTTTTTGCATAACATCAGGATGTTTGTTAGGTTTCATAGTGTCAACAATAGGGATCATGGTCGATCCTCTCAAGGTTGAGGCAATAATTCAGTTGCCTCCCCCATGCAAAATTCTTCAACTTCAGATTCTACAGGGCAAGGCAAATTTTTAAGGCATTTCATCGCTAACTATGCCGAGATCACAAAGGGATTTATGCACTTACTGAAGAAAGATGTTCCTTTTTATTAGGAAGATGTCTCTCAATGCTCTTTCGAAGCATTGAAACATGCCCTCACAACTGCCCCTCTGCTTCGGCCACCTAACTATAACAAATATTTCTTATTATACCTGGCTATAGCAGAGTCAACCATCGACATGGTCTTAGTTCAGGAAGATGCTTTGTTCTCAGAATATGTGATCTATTACCTGAGCCAAGGCCTATTCAGATCGAAACTCAATTATTCTCATATCAAAAAACTTGCATTGACAGTAGTCCATGTTGTTCAATGGTTCTGTCATTATGTTATGTTTCGCAATACCACCGTCATTTCCATTGTGCATTTGTTTCAATAAATGTTGACATGATGGGTAATAGGCAGAAATATAAGTAGATGGATAGTCGTCCTCCAGGAATTTGACTTAGATTTCGTTTCAGTGAAATCCAAAAAGTCACTGGTCTTTGCAGAACTTATTTCAAAACTTCCAGTTGAGTCAGGTGATGTTGTGCCTGAAGAGTCGCCTATCAGAGGAGATATGTTTTTGATCACATCTTTGGATCCCTGGTATGGAGATATACTTATCTATCTCCAGACTTTGAAGTGCCCCACCTCTGCTTCTCATGATGAGCGTCGCCGTATACGCCATCAGGCCAAGAATTATCTCATACTCGACGATACATTGTATCGAAGAGGTGTAGACTGCATCCTGCATCGATGTCTCACTCACGAAGAAGAATTTATCCTGCTTAACGATTTCCATACCGAAGCATGTGGCGGTCATTTGTCTAGGTTGTCAACAACCCAAAATATTTTATGAGCAGGTTACTTATGGCCGACACTAATAAAATATTTTATCGAATCAGTCAAGAAGTGCCACCCATGTTAGATCTTCTCTCGAAATATGAGGGCACATCCCGCTCCCATGTTTCCTATCATCACAGTTGGTCCCTTCACCAAGTGATGGATTGATTACACTACATGCAACCCTCCTTCAGCAAGGGGGCACCATTATATCATTGTATTCGTAGACTACTTCACGAAGTGAGTCAAAGCTATGCCAACATTTAAAGATGATGGAGAGACTACGACTCTCTTTTTATTCAACCAGATAATAGCAAGGCTCGGCATCCCAAGAGAGATTGTCACTGACCATGGAAGTCACTTTTAGAACCAGATGATGACTGAGTTAACATCAAAGCTTGGGTTTCAGCAAGAACATTCGTCACCTTATAAGCCCCAATAAAATGGTCAGATGGAGGCTGTAAATAAATCTCTTAAGACTATCCTACAACGAATGATCAACTCAGCCAAGTCAAATTGACATTTGATGTTATACTTGACATTATGGGCTTACCGAACGTCTATTAAGAATGCAACCAGTTTCTCACCTTTTCAACTTGTTTATGGGCTGTAAGCAGTCTTGCCTATAGAATGTCAGATCCCATCCCTAAAGTTGGCAGTACAGTTATTTCCAAACACTTATCCACTTAAAAAATGATTATTATACCTTGAGCTGCTCAATGAGTAGCGTCGTGATGCGGCCCTGGCCAACGAAACTCACAAACATAAAGTCAAGTGTCAGTATGATCGATCTGTTCATCCTTAGATTTTCTCTGAAGGCGACCTTGCCCTGGTCTATAACCAAGATAAGGACCCCCCGGGGGCAGGAAAATTCAAACCCATGTGGTTCAAACCTTTCATCATAAAAGAGGTTCTAAAAAAGGGTGCTTATCATCTGGTTGACTTTGAGGGAAATGCTTTGGCGGAACCTAGAAATGGGCTCTACCTCAAGAAGTATTACTCATAGTTAGGTCACCTTAGGTAACTTTTTGTAACATATGTATAGTCTTTGTAATATTACTTTGTAGTTTCTTTTAGTATTATGAATGTGTCATTTTTAATGTTATCTTTTGTCACTGTGGCATATGTCAAGTGAATCAGAGGTGTTCATTGGGTACGCAGACGGTGCTAGGCGTCACACTCGGAGGCTTGCCTCCACATATTGGGTAATTTTTACACCTCGAGGCCAGTTATTATCTTCCGGAGGTATATGCTTAGGTGACACCACAAAAAATGTCGTCGAGTACAGTGCAATTATTGAGTTCCTTCGTGACACCCTATCATTTGGTATCTCTCATCTTTAGGTCTATTTAGACGCTTAGTTATTTGTGTCTCAGTTAAATAGAGTCTACCGTGTTCATGATCCGAGTTTACACCGATGATTCCTTAGGGTACGTCTCTTATAACGATGTTTTGATTATATTACATATTTTCATGTTCCTAGGAGATTAAACCAAATTATAGATACTCTAGCTAATCAAATTTTAGACTGGCATCTCGCACACATACAAAAAGACATACACATAAACATCTAAATACATTTTTAAATGAAAATATGATCCATAAGACACAAAAAGACATAAAAATCCATATATAATATCATAATCATCAGAGTACATAGGTGGACACAAGCCTCAAAATTATGACCAGTAACGAGTCATGGGGCTTATGCCCTCAAAAAATATATACATGTAGTTCTCTCGACACGTGAAAAAACTATACTAACTAGGGTCAGGGCCTATGGGCCCTATTTTAATGATCAATAGTGTTTTCCAAACACTGAAACAGCCGGACTTACGTCCATGGTGCCCCCACTACATGAGGCTACATAGATGGTGGTAGATCCTCAATCTCTTCCATAGGGACTATGCGGGTGAGCGAGGTAAATTTTTGCTCGACTCGTCTCAAAACCCTCTCAACCTCACCAACTGCAAGCTCTTCTGCTGCTATTGGTCCCCTTGCAGTAGTAGGTGCGGCCCCTGGCCGAGGACGATGCTTGTTCCTCGCATAATCCGTAGGTCGCACTGGTCCCACATCTACACATAATAGACACATATCTGTCAAATACTCTAGTATAAAAAAAATGATATATAAAAAAACAACATAAAAATTACATATGTTTCACCAAAAAAAAAAAAACGATGCAAACTTACCCATCTCTCCTCGCTCCTCGCTAGGAGGTACCGGTATCTCAGGATATCTCGAGAAATCAATCCCAGCATAAGGGTAATCCTCTATGACTGGGATCTATCGTGACAACCAAGCAAAGAAATTGTCATCAAAGGACTAATTGGTCCTTCCACCACCCTGTTGTGGCAGTAACACTGCCCATCTGCAAACTGTAGGAAGAGAGGCATGATGTCCTCATACCACCACTCAAGAACTGAAACTAGGAACTCTTTCAAAGAAGAAAGAGCATAGAATCTTCCCGAACCTGAAGTTCCTCTGCGTCTGCAACCGACAATATGTCAGTTTACTCTTCATACAATCTAGCAGTGTAGTGCTCCAGTCAAATATCTATGCATTTAAGCACTGGACTACACATTTCATCTGTGCACGAGACGCCTGATGTAGAGCCGTAGAACCAGTCATCCACCCAATAATCAACACAATCGTCTGTAGTGATAAATCCGTGATATTTCTTATGGGCACCTGTGAGCTCAATCAGTCTATACCAGCCTCACAATAAAGTCCTATCAATTTTGATATGTTATGAGGCCCCGAAGGAAATGTCTAGAAATTGACTGGTTCCCCTATCCTGGAGAGGCTAGTCAAAAAATATATGTCCTCTATAGTAGGCACTAGTGAATGCCCCTCTAACATAAAGGCCTCTGCATCGGGATGCCAATAATCAACCAAGGCATTCAGTAGCCTAGGTTGTGCCTGCATAAAAGGACATAGGAAGAACTTGAGAAACCCACATTGCATTAAGGAAGCAACAACATTGGGGTCTTCCCGACCAACTCACTAATCTCCTCATGCTCTCTTTCCCTCTAGTGAACATACATCCTGCAAAACACCAAGTTCAGGAGGGTTAACCCTTGCTTTAAAAAAAAAAAATCATTAAATAAAGGGTCCACATGGGTTGTAATGATGACAGTCGCATGTACATGTGTGCAGTTTTTCCTCTTCCCGAGTGCACACACGACCTATCATAAGACAGCCTGCATGGACCTAGGGCCGACCTTTTGAAGGTCGACGCCCCCACAAAACTTGAAACTAAAAGCATAAATAAATATTTAAATTGCAAGAGGAGAGAGTTTATACTTACTTGGTCCAAACAGATGGTCGTTTCGTCCACTGTAGCTCTCAGAATCACCACTTTTATCAAAGGTGGTTTTTTGCTCCAAAGTCAATTTCCAAATCAGCAATGGTGATAATGAGTTGCCAACTTCTATTTATAGACTTTTTGGCCCCTTTTTGTCATTTTTTTTGTCCCCCCTTATCATTTTCTTTAAATTGAAAACCATTTAGAGTGATTCAGGAGTTGCGTTGGAAGGTTATGATCGAGTATCAGGACATTTGTTTTGGAGTTTTGGGTCACTTTTGACAGTTCATGGGAAAAATATCAGATGATCAACTTGAGCATATAGGTTAGGTTTCCACCTCGACTTTTGTATCTCATTGTCTTTATCCCTTTGCCATAGGATCGATCCCATCAGGTTGCGACACAAAACCATCATTGTTGCTTTAGAAGTGTTGCGATTTGGTGGTAGAGCTTACTAGAACATGGATTCCCTAGGTAGATCCTAGTTGCGTTATGGTGTCCATGCTGTCACTAATGAATGTAGGCTCGAGAGTCCTTTTTTTTTCTTGATTACGAGTTTGAGCCTCATTTGAATGATTCCTTTTCACTCTTGACCTCACCCTCGGGACTCCCAAAAAACATAATGGGTCTTCTTTTAAGCCCTTTTCAGAATCTCTAAACATGAAAAGATTGTCGAGCAATCTTGTGGCCTTTCACGCTCATTAAAATGAAATTTTAAGTCACGTCTATCCTACAGTAGTTTACCCCTTTTTCGGTCCAGACGGTCAACTATACGAACAAAGGTATACTCTAAGGAACTTCAATTCTCTA
Source organism: Picea glauca (assembly GCA_000966675.3). Taxonomy (NCBI): domain Eukaryota; kingdom Viridiplantae; phylum Streptophyta; class Pinopsida; order Pinales; family Pinaceae; genus Picea; species Picea glauca. The sequence continues at coordinate 14,748 of JZKD02S1803518.1, read as the reverse complement.
TAAGAGTACTCTCAGGTATCATTTTAACCCTTTTTCAGGCCTAAGGGACCAAATGTACAAAAAAGGAACCCCCACGGAGTCCATAGTTAAGCTCTTTTCAGACTCCGTAAAATTGAAAAGATCGTTGAGTGACCTTATTCTTTCACACTCATTAAAATGGTCTAGAAGAACATTCCTGACGGAGTCCATAGTTAATCTTTTTTCAGACTCCTTAAAAATGAAAAAAATGGCCAAGTGATCTTGTCTTTCTCACACTCGTTAAAATGGTTTTGAATAGATGTATTTTCGGTGCTAGTTTACCTCTTTTTTGAACCGACTAGACTACCTTCGAAAAAGGTACCCCAGTGGAGTCTCCTTTTACGTTTTTCAGACTCTCTAAATATGAAAAACCACTGAGCTTACCTTCTCTGGGCTCGTTAAACTCACATCAAAGGACGTTACCATTGTGTGTTTTATTAATCGCATTTGCATACCTGCATATTTGGCTTAATGTCGGCTCCATGTTGCTCTCAATTGAACCATCTAAAGCATGCCTTATACGCAAACCTTGTAGCACTTTGCCTCTGTGTCTTGACACCTTTGGCTCCTGGAGGATTTTTCCCAAGTGTCCTTACTTTGAACATCAGTCTTGTCCCTGCGCCTTCCACTTGTATGTTTGCAACACTCATTCCTCCTTTGTAACGTAACATTATTTTATTCTTTTTTCCAAAATTATTGAAAAAGACAAAAAAAAAATCAAATATACCCCAAAAAGAGGAAGGGAAAAGTATTTTCTTTATTGGAAGCATAATGAGTCACACTTGGATAATGAACATCTGTTCATTTGTTTGTCAAACTCTAGGATTTAATACAACCTTAGGAAGTTGTTCTCTCTACATAGATCTTTTTCCTCCTCCATTTGGTTATTCTTCCAAACATATGGAGAGTTTGCGTTGCCTCCTACCTCGTAAACTTATGTTAATGCCATGCTGCCTGAGTCTCATCATTTGTCGTGCTATTGTCCAAGGGAAGATTTTACCAAGCCTGATTCATCCCCTCTGTAGTTTGTCTCTTTCCCTCATGCCCAACCATCTTGAACATCCAATCAAGTCTTTGTTCAAAATCAATGAAGCCTTCAGTCTGATCATCAAGATTCTCTAGTCCATGACCAACGAGCCGTCGAAGACCTCTGGGTAGTGAATTTATACACTCATATTACACTCCTACTTGAGTTTTGAAGATTTTGAAGTTGTTACTCGAGCTTTGAAGACCTCATCTCCAGCCATTAGGCCTTATTAGCTTCTAGAAGATGGATACTCTACATGTATATCTTTTTGATTTCGAGATGTAGCTCCGTTGTGTATTGCTCGTGTCTACACTTTATATAGTTATATGACATGGATCTATAGTGTATTTGATTGGTAGCCATGATTTTATTTTATCTCGAGCATGGGTATGCCCGCCTCGGTGAGACAATTATTATTTTGCAGACGACACCTCCCGATTCCTGGTTCCTGGGCTCACTTGTTCAGCACATCGGTGAAGAATGTTAATGTATTTCGGCCATCAAATTCTCTTATGACCTCATACATTAGGGGAAATTTATTATAAACCTAATTTTCACTAGACATTCTTACCTGGAATCAGACCATCTCATATTCCTTCTTTGCCAAAACATTGTCGAACAACTATTTTTAAAAACCCATTTTATAAAGGCCCATGCACCCTGCTACATTACTTCATGCGTGTACATGCTATCTGACCCAAGACAACCCATGTGTACCTACAAAAGCACGAAAAAAGGAAAGTTGTTGATGGAACACACAGCTTTGGGTAAGTTAACTAAACCTTTTGTCCATGCATGGTCGGACATTCGACCAAATACCTACCTTCTTCTAGACTATAAAAGAAGGGTTAGGGGTCCCATTTGGAAGAGGAGAATCATAGTAAAGAAACTATACCCAATTGAGCATTCCCTTTGTCCCAACCTTTAGCCATCCTTGTGCAAAGAGAAGTATAGAGCAAAGCAGTTGGAAGATAGTGAAAGAAGAGCCCAGGACTAGGACCGAGGAGCAGTAGCTGACTTTATCATTGTAAGGTATCATTGTGAAGTTAATAAAAGAATTGTTTTTCTTGTCCCGCCATATGAGATTGACATTATTGGAATATTGATTGTATGATTGATTAAATCTCTAACCCATTAGTTCATAGATTAAGTGCATGTGGAGTTCTTTGTTTGTCTTTAGTGAATGCAGCTCAACATTGGGAGGAGAGTTGTAGTCAAAGAATGACCAAGTGCGAAAAGGGATCAACATCAAACACAAAGAATAAGGTACATCAACTTAATCTCTTGAGCCTTGTATTTACATATGAGTAATGGAGGTCTAGGCATGGGATGATGGTAAAAAGTAAGAATCTTTAGGTCATTTCTGCATGCATGATAAAACCCTTAATGCTAGTCTGTAGGAGGGATTTCCCACCCACAACACCAATATTGCAATATTCCACATCCCCTTCATTTACTGTGGTCTTCAGACTTCTTGCAACATCATTGTTATCAAAAAAAAAATCCAACGGGACCAGAACTTTGGGGATGATGTTAATCTTTAGTTGAACGATATCTCTACCAGCAATCTGATTGTCAAAATATCCTTCTTTTGTGAAAGCAGTTGCATCCACCTCATCATCACAATATTCATCATCAATGTTAAAATTCTTGAACTCATTCTCCATCTTGAGGAAGCTTTCTATCTGTTTTTCATTTTCAAAAACTTGTCAGTGATTCATATTGTTTGGTATTGTTGGTTTGTACTTGACCTCAACCTTGTAGCTTTTTTCAGGGAAAATTGGAACTCTGAAAATTATTGTTGAAGTAGCCAAGGCATCGATAACATGATTATGTTCTCTTGAAATTGCTGAAATATTACATTCTGGAAACTTCTCAAGGAGGTCTAGTACTATATTTCTATAAGCCCTCAGTCTAGGGTGTTTTTCTTGGTATATGTCTTTGATTTGATTTATAATTATCTCAGAGTATCCATGTACAACAATTCTTTTGGCACCCAATTATTCCAAAAATTTCAAACCCAATATTAATTCTTCATATTCAGCCATGTTATTTGTGCATTCAAACACAAACTTATAAGAACATAATTTGGAGTCTCCTTTGGGATGATTTATCCATATGCCAGCTCCAACTCCTTCTCTGCATGTAGCTCCATCGAAATTCATTTTCCATATCTAATCCTCTACATCATCTTGCTGCTCTAAAAAATCCTCTATCTGTTGGTCAGGATTGTCTTTGTCAGCCATAATGATTTATGTTTCCTCTTCTTCGAAGCACAGGTCATTGAAGAAAATAGAAGACCCCAATTCAGTTTCCATTGAATATATAGGATGATTGCTAGGTTGTGATTTGTTGTTGACCATGTGTTTAAGAAAAAAATATCTATACAATCTTATGTATTGACCAAAGACAATAATAGTGGCATATGACATGTCCATATGGAGAGTTCCTTTTAATTTTGTAGCCTATGACCTGGACAACAACATACCAAATTTTGGAGGGATATCAGCGACCACTACGTCCATCACCATATTATTTGAGGGGATTTGTGCCAAAGACACCACCATATATTTCATCAGGCCAAGGCATTTCACCTTCCTTGAATCGAAAGAGAACAGATCTTTATAAGGCCTTGTGACATTGAGACCCAATTGATCCATGACCACTTTGGGCATCAAGTTGTGAGATTCTCCTGAATCCAACATAGCATTGTGCAGAGTCATGTCAAGGATTTTCAAACTGACATAAAAAGGAGGCACTTCTTCATTTTCATGGTTTTCTTCTACTCTCGGTCCAAATAAGATGGTCAGGTGATCATATTGTATGTTCATGGTATCAGAGGTTTGCCCCATCTTAAGCATCCTGATGATCTGATTTTTGTACTCACTATTCTTGATTAATTCATTAAATGGTACAAAAATTTTGATCTTATCCATCTCACTTTCAAAATTAAAAGAGGATGAAGTCCTCTCTACCTCTTTGGTGACCATTTCTTTCCTTGCTTCCAATAATTTCTTTTGAGGTTCTTCTTTCTGCTTCCCTTTTTATACAATACCCTTTACAACAAAGTCTTTTGCAACATAATCGTTTTTGGGATGACTTGCAAAAGGTATGTTACTCTGAGCTTCTTTGGTGGGATTTCCCTTTGGAGGATTTGGAGGTACCTTTTTATTTCGAAGGTTGTATTTTCTTTGGAACTGCATGATGGAGTTTTGCAATCTTGTCTCGTAATCTTCCCTTTCTACTGATACCCTTTCCTCTTCATCTTGCAAAAATATCTCACTTGCATCCATGAACTGGTCATGTTATTATTTAGTCAAAAACACTTGTGTTTCTTTATCATCATAGAAGTTCATGTTGTCTTCAAAATATCCATCATAATTTTCAACTATATAATTATTTTGAAAAGGAGGCCTTATTTGCTGATCTCTATGATTTCCTTTATTTCCTTGATTTCCCTGATTCGCCTGATCTTCTTGATTTGCATGGTTCCCCTGATTTCCCTGATTCCTTTTCTCTCTTGGTCTAATTTGGGGGATCAATAGCCTCCTCGGATTTCTGGTTGGACCATCATCTTGTTCTCTAGGGTTAGACCTATTACCCAGAGTCATTCTTTCCATCATTCTCTCGATGTTTCTCATCATTGCTTCAAACATTTCTTCTGATGTTTGTGATGTCGAAGGTTGTGCTTTATACTAAGTTTTGTTTATGTCCCTTCCATAATTATTTTTCATCTTCTCTGAATCCATTAGGTTCACTTCGAATTCTATGGCATCGGTCATCATATCATCTAATGTGGCAGATCTTTGTTCCCTCAATAATAAGGAAAAATTACTTTCAAAAGAATCAACATATCTGAGCTGAGCATCTTTAGGGGGGTGTTTTACCCCAGCAGGAATCGTATTATAGACCTTCATGAATCTGGTTGAAAACTCATGCACTGTTTCATTAGGTGATATTTTCATGTTGTTGTACTGGGTCAACAATTGAAGGGGATTTTTCTTATCTCCCCATTTTTCAAGGAAGATGGTTTCAAAGGCTTCAAAATATGCTATACTAGCTGGTGGAAGGGCTCTAAACCACTTCCTCACTTCTCCTGCAAGGCTCTGTGTAAACAACCTCATTTTTACATCTACAAATTCCACCTCCTCCAAGTCTATGAATTCATTGAACCAATCTAGGTGCTTATGGGCTGATATGTTACCTTCAACATCATATAGTTTGATCATTAGGTTGTAGTCTTGAGGTAGATCATGTAGTTGAGAAAGAAGTATGAGGGGGGGAAATGTGGCTACCATAGCTGTTGTGAGGGGTAGAAGTAGTTGTTGGTTCTAAGAGGGGATCACTATAGGCCTAGCATGTGCGGCTAAAATCAAATCTTGGAATCTCTTTTCGTCAAAGATGGTCTCACTTAGACAAGATTCAGGCTTAGTTTTGAATAGGGCTTGCTCAAATTTCACATCAAACTCAAGGTCTTCAAGGTTGGTCACTTTGTTCTCGGGAAAAGATAGATATCATTATGGATGAAACACTGGGGTTACAGGATTTTCTTTTCTTTTACGTACAAGCTTTTCAGGGTCAGACATAGGGATTGCAGCTTCTGGGTATGGGTTGATCCTGGTGTGGATTTTCTTAGGAGCCAGGATTTTTATCTCACACGATGTGGTGCAACTGGTCTCTGAGTAACGAAGTTTCCAGGGTAAAAATAATCTCATCCAATAAGGTATTTGATCCACTATCACCCTCAGGGATCAAACTAAATCTTTAAGTCATTTTTTCCCAGGGAAGATTTTTCAATTTCGTCCCTGGTAGCGGTGCCAAAATGTTAGCACTCTGTAAATTTTGTCCGATTGAATAGACAAACAACAGAGGTAATTGTTTCAACCTACTTTAGAGATGGGAACTAGCCTACTCAACTTAGAGAGGGATATCTCGTGTCACTTGATATTTCTTTGGAAATTGGTGGCTAGATGTGGTTTGTTTCAAATTTTTTTAATAAAGTTGCTGGCAATGAAGGGGAGGAACACTTAGGGCTATGGATTCAAAGTTATGAAAGTGAATGAAAACAATGATCAACCGGTAGAACTCTCCATAGGATAAAGGATAAATGAGGTGATGAATCTGATTTATATTTGAATTTAAGTAGAGTGTAGGAAGATAGAGAAAACAAATAACTGCATCGGAGCATTATTGAAATGAATTATGAATTCGTTAAGAAGAAAATTACACAGTTTAAATTTCTTTAGCCAAGAGCATCACAAGATGAATTCTAGGCCTTTAACTCTCCAATTTAAACAAAATAAAATGAAAATGGAATAAAGAACACAAGAAATGCATACAATGAAGGGAGACAAAGCTCATACCACCACCATTAGAATCTTTTCATAGAGATTTCAAAAGATTTTTCATATATATTAAATTCATCTTCCGAAAGTTACAATAGAGTTCGAAACAACCAAAAGGTGCCCTTGCACTTCTGCCAACATTAATTCATTCAAATGTCCCATTATTTATACAATTCGATTACAATGGTTGAAACTGAAACATTTCAGCTTCTAAAACTAAAATTTCAACTGATAGTCTCGGTATATGAACCGATTTACAATGATTAAACAAAAAGACGTTTCAAAACTAGGGACAAATTTTTCTGACTACTCAGCTTCCTTTACGACATCTGTCTTGCACTGATCTTCTGTCGAACTTGCTGGTTTGGTGACACTTGGAGGTTACTCATTGGTTCCGGGAAAACTACATTTCGTCTTTCCCAGCCACATGATTTCCTTCCACTATGACTCAGAAGGAATCACGTAATCCATCATCTCCTTTATCAAAATATCCAGGTCAATGCACATAGTGTAGGACATAGTCGGTAGCCCGATCTTCACTCTCTTTAACTAATTTAAAATCTCAAAGTCTGTGGCCAAATATTCTACCAAACTGGGTCCCTTCAGGTTCTCTTCCATGCCTTCAAATTTTGAATGATCCATTCTACACTGAGTGAGGAGAGAATTGTATTCTTCTTGATTGTATAGTCCACCTTTACCATCCCAAAATGGTGGGAGGCCCTTGATAAACAATTGTTCAAATCTATCCCTAAACTCTTGTAAATTGTGCTCCATTTGCATAGCTTTGTTTTGAAATAATTTGAGCAAGTTGTGCTTAGTGATGATCCTCCTGGCCCGAATGATCAATGAAGTTCTATTCTTTACCCCAATAGTCTAAAGATCGGTAGTGGGCATAGAATTCAACAAATCAATAGTGTTATGGGCCCATACCTAGGGTTTCTTGGCTAATGTTTCATTAACAACAGTACACCTACTTCGGGTCGTGGTAGCCACGTTGTCTTTGTCATTTATAAAATTTAGATAAACCCTAAACGTAATAGCCTCTGCAACAATAGCATCCCAAATCACATGTTTTTCTTTTAACCTCGTTTTCATCTTGTTTACTCGCTCTTGCAAATCTTGATTCTCTCTTTGGAGTTGAGCCATCTTCTCATCTTTTATTTTCATATCTTGTTGCATCTTTTCTATGACCACTTTGAGGCTCTTGATCTCCCCTATCTTTAAGATTACCTGGGACATATCCTGAACCAACCCAT
>JZKD02S1803507.1:65705-79834 GCA_000966675.3 Picea glauca | reverse complement strand
CTGTTTTAGACTAGTTTCAGGACTAGCCACAAACCTTATTTTCCACGGAGTGTAACTCCAAAAATACAACGACCCACAATATGAAATTTTTATCACATCTACTTGGATATGTTTCTTCAATGAACTCCCAATTTCACTAACTGAATCATTCTATATAAAAAAAAGTTATTGCGAAAATGGGGAGATGACCCATAAATAACATACCTTAGAAAACATCATCAAAAGAATTTATCCTCCCTTGAATTTCGGCCTTCTTTACTTCACCTTCCCTTTGAAATTAGGCTTAGATATCCTTTGGTTACCTCAGTCACTTGTAGATATTCAATATGCTCAAGTGTAATTAAATGAGAGACCCTTGCCTCTTATTTATACTTTTATGTAGCTTCTTCAAGGGGTTACCTTCTAACCATTTTAAACCACTTTCCTTATTTTTGGGCTAATCCACTTCTAACCACTTGTCCACTTAGTAATTTCTCCATTAACTTTATTATTTAAATAATTTCTTTTGTATCCAATTTGACCTATAGTACACTCATCACTTCACTTTATTATTTAAATAATTTCTTCTTTGCAACCACTTTGACTACTTTGACCTTTTGGGGCTTATAGATGACTCATGAGGGTTCTCCAACTTCACATGGCCATAAATCTCTAACCGTGAGGAGTTATGTGACATTCCACACACCACCGGAAATGACATGACATGTACTATCCATCCAGAATAGTCTTACCTTCAAATATATTAAAACTTATACGCCATTATACATCAAACAAACTTGGCTCCATTACCCAAACCTTTGTGCTACCATAATTCGCTACCGGACTTTCTTCAAGGGTTGACATCAATGAAAACCAACCCAATAATAAAAAATTATTTGTAATCAATTTTAAATTATAGCGTTACTTTTAGTGGCCTTGCTTTCTCAAAAAAGGTGTGGTCGTGAAACTAATGATGTTATGACTCAACAAGTAAAATAAATGAATATGAATAAAATACAAAGTCCTATCTTCAATTCCCAATAAATGCTAAATTTTTCTAAATGAAATTTTCAATTTAGTTTTGCAATTCCAAATAAAATGCAATCTTTCCATACATGTGCTAATATCAATGATAATAACCCAAAAGATCAAATGCCATCAATGCAAAATGCCTAATATTTTTGTATTTTCAATATAAAAGAATGAAAATCAAGGACTGAACAACAACTTGATATAACAATTCTACTGTATGTAAATAGAGATAAACCAAGTAGGATATCAAGAAGAAAACACGCAGCCCAAGATTCAAGGACAATCAATTGAAAAGAATGATGAGAAAGGCACTGCCCAAAAATTAAACCAAAGAAAGGTTTCCTTCCATTCCACAGACACTTAACCATCATAACAGAGACCCAAGAAGACTAAAAAACCATCAAAACTTACCCAAAAAAAAATCAAACCCAACTACCAAGAAAAAAAGGATGATGTACGCGATTGTTCAGGAGAAAAGTGTGTATATACGCCTCTTACAGAAGGACATCACGCGTATGTAAGAGACTGCTAGGTAAAAACCCGCGTATATGTGCTAAAACACAACCAGACTAAGGAGAAAGCTAAGAAACTTAGACTCAGAATGAATAGAGGTTGTCAAGCAGTCATATGACAAGAAAATCAATATAAATGAGAACAATCAAAGGAGAAAAACACTCCAAACCCCAAAAAGAAGATTCTATCGCTAGTATGGTTGCCAATTTTGTTACGAGGAAAATCTCTCTATGGCTAGGGGTAAACCACAACAAACGAAAATGACTACAAAAATCAACTCTAATCTCATGTATGCTATATAATAAAATATGCTAACAAGACAAGATAAAGAGCTTACCTCGTCTAGTCGTTTGATGAAGTCCACCATTGAGCACTTGACTTAAAGCAATACACCTGCAACTTGTCCTCAGAAACCAAGAAACATAAGCATATGGTGATAATATATAAATTTAGCACATTCAATAGCATAATCCATCAACATTCATAACAAATACGCCCATGGAATAACAATTCAAATATTTGCAAGATATTAATTGGACTAGAAAAGAGTATTTCTATTAAAATGTAATCAATAGAAGTGAATGAATTACAAAGTTCTATGTCGGCATGGTTCGAAACCGAGAAACTAAATATCTTCCATATGGGCCTCCACTACTTCAATCCTCCACCAAAGGCAAACTCATATGAGACAATGAGGTTCTCAATCATGTAGGGAATATCTTGGGGGTTGAACAATGTGTTTAGACTTAAAAGGATAAAGGGATGTAGACTCAATATGAAGTGAATAATTTCTCCAGAGTAACTTTGCTCTCAAAGTTGAATTCTTCTCCTTTTTCCATAGCTCGGATTTGGCCCATTTATAGGCCTCAAGTGGAACTGAAGGGACGATTCGAAATGCTTCCAGTATATGGAAGGTCAAGGATAATGGATCTCATGACGTGACATGGAAACTCGACACCATTTTTTAATTTTGGGCACAAAACCCGATGTACATGGACTGTAGTGGTGAAACTTGCGTATACACATGTTGTACAATAGGTAGGGCGCGTATATGTGGAAAAATGTTGTTTTTAGCTCTGGGATTTGCAAAAAGGGACTTCAAGTTTGCATAGGGAAATGGAAAAAGGCCTTCTGGGAAAATTTGCAAAGGGTGAGGAAAATCTTGCTATAACACATGGATTGTAGTGCAAAAGGTGAGTTGTAAATATACCTCTCCCACGAAATGAAAAACTCATGTAATATTTTATAATATCTCTTAGGAGGCCCTTTTTATACATCAAAATTCCCCTAATGTGTAATTTACTTAGGTATGCTAATTGCGGATGAGAAAGTATAAATATACGAGTATTCCTAAGGATCTATCCCAACTACCCCTTCTTATTTTATTATTCCTCTAATTACATAGTAGGCATATTCCATGATTATGGTTATATTACATTCATTATTCCCCTTTGGTACCTCCCTAGGTACCCCATATTTTCCTTCCTAGGTACATTACAATCATGACATGTTAAACACTGGGCCACTAGGAAAGGAACCTGGATTCCATTCTTATTGTATTTATTTACCGTTCCATAGCTAAGAAGAGAAAAGGAGTGGGATATTGTAAGAAAAAAAATAAAGTAAATACCTTTTAGTATCCATATAGGCCACAATGTCTATGGAAACTCCATAGTGAGTTCATCTTTCTTTGTATTCGCGTTTCATACTTGAGAAGAAAAGAGCAAGGCATAATCACACATTTTGTCAGGGTTTTCCTAAGGCATATCTTATGTTCATTGTGTGGATGGTGTGGTGTTTAATGTTTTAGCTCATTTTTATTTCATTCTCAGTTTATTTTAGTAATTTGAGTGCCACACTATTAATATTAAGTTATAATTATAAGTAAACACTACATAATATATATATTTTTCAAAAACATGTGAGGTCTATTGTGATGAACTAATCTAGTGGAATATCAACAACAATTTACATGTCACATAAAATAAATTTAGATAATACCAATGTTTCTCAAGTTTACCAATCCTTGATGATGGATGATCCGAGGCCTCTAATCAACTTGAATAATTTGAAAACATGAAAGTTTTGTTAAGAAATTGATAATCAAAAGTAGGCAAGGCAGCTTGTGGTGTCCCAACGTTCACTATATATTATCATCTCAAGCTTCATGGAAATTTTGTTATGAAATTTAGTGTTTGGGACCATTCTTTAACACTTTCCAACCATCAACAAACGATCTCACCAACTAACCACTATAATGATCTCTAAGCTATTCAATTGACTAAGGAATAATCATTTAATGAACAAAGGGCATTACAACATTGTCATCTCATCCTCATGAATTAATTTCATCTATATTTCTTCCTTAAACATCATAAGTGAAAGGCCTAAACTCTTATATGATGCACAAGTCATTAAATAAAAACAACCAAAAATCAAGTGTTTATGAGTATCGAGTCTTACCTACAAAGATCAACATCCATTACTAATCATTGAATGAATTAATAGATCCTTGTAATCCAACTCTCAACAAGACTACAATGTTATAATAAAAATGATCACAAAACATACCATAATTCAACTTACACAACAAACTAAATGAAAGAATTGCAGTGACAAGGCATCATACTAAATCCTCAACATACTAAATCCATAATCTTATATCAAGCAAAATGAAATCATCTTATCTCATACCAAATATGTGGGTTCTTTAGCAACTTTTCTATCAACAAGGTCACATACATTGCATGAGATGGATCCTTATGTGTTCAATATGCAACCATCAATGTAGTAATGGTGAATATATATAGGTAAGTTATAGCCCAGGGGGTTGGCTCAACTGATTATTGCTAATGTTGTTGGTAATTCTACTAGTTTTGTGACAATAGGTGCCTAGTTCGAATCCCTTTAAGTTAGGCACACTAGTATATGTCAAAAATTTTACTAGGGATTCCATCCATGAATGCGGGCAAGCATCCCTTGGGTTTCTTATCTTGTGAGTCCCTAGACAATCACAAAGTCTTAGATCACCTCTTTATGAGTTGCTATCCTTATCCTTGATGAGGTGCCATTTTTATCTGTTGATGGGTTGTTAGTGTGTTGGCACTCTTCAGTTCACGAGGTAATTAAATTCGTGTATGATTTATTAATATCACTGAATGAATATATTGTTCAGATGGATAAATCATTTTTCGCCAATCTTCTTGTGTTATGTCTCATTGTATAGTTTAACATGGTTTCCCCACAAGGTTTTATTAAGGAAAAAAATGTAGTTAAGGTATAATAAGGATGCAACATACAACTTGAATGAAGACATTATAAATAAGAGTATGATAATAATGGATTGTATTAAAGTGGTTATGACTTATTTAGGAAACTTGGTTCTCCCAACACTACAATTACACATTATCTTTTCACATTGATCCATGAAACCTCCATATACACACATCAATAGTTGGTTCACTATACTGAAATTCTTCATAATTAAACTATGAAATGGTAACAATACTATCAAGTAATGGTAAGAATAATGTAAGAAGGTCCATGGTTTTGTAATAAGAAGTGAATTTTAATATAATGATGTGTGGGAACTAGGCTTGTAGATGTGCATGCCAAATACATAAATGTTAATATTACCCACAAATTGTTAAAAAGTATGTCTAACCAAAATTTTGAGTCATGGAATGCAATCGATTATGGTTATCCCTAGAATTGTCTCTATTCCCATGAAACACTGACAATGAAATGACTTACCTTGTTAAGGCATTAATCATTACCCATGAAAAATATAGAATTCTAGAGAACATTCACCATGGAATACAATCCATGAGATACATTTGTGGGAAACACATTTCATGTAGGAATGTATGCCAAATGCATTATGTGAGATACCTCCATGTGAAATGAATTCACAACCATCAATGTAGAAATAACAAAACTATATAGGTAATATATATAAATATATAAATTACAACTCGACTCAATACATTGGAAACACGAGTATGATAATAATGGATTGTATTCAAGTGGTGAAGACTTGTTTAAGAAACTTGGTTCTCCTAGAATTGAAATTGTCCATTAGATTTTAAAAAAGTGTCCATTAGCTTTTAAAAAAGTGTCCACAAAACCTCCATACACACATCAATAAACAATTGACTTACTATACATATTTATTCATAAGTACACTATGTGATGATATAATACTATCAAATAATGGTAAGAATCAAGGAAATAATTCATATTTTCATTTTGTAGTATAATCATCCTTTTTATATTCAATTGATGCCTTACTAATTACTCATAACATATAATTCAAGAGAACACTTACCATTGTTTTCCATTGACTCATAAGATGACAAAGCAAAGGAACATAGTTTTCTTGAATAATCCATGACTACTACAACCCAAAATGATCTATGAATGATTACATAAATGAGTAGTACAACTTGGTAAGCAATTTAATGGTTAGTGTTATAACTGTATGTGCAAACATATTGGTTCTATAGAAAGGTAAGAATATCCATTGTTATGCAATAAGAATTGGATTTAAATGTAATGTTGTTGTGGGAATTAGGCTCGTAGATATGCATGACAAATGTGGAAAACTTAATATTGTCCACAAATTGTTTGAAATGATTCCTAAATGAGATGGTGTGAAAATGCAAATGCATGGAATAAAACCTGACCCAATCACCATAGCTAGTGTTTTTCTTGCATGTGCCCATTTATTTCACTTGTAACAAGGTAAATAGATGCATGATTATGCAATACGAAGTGCATTTGAATTTGATGCATTTGTGGGAAATGTATTTGTAGACATGTATGCCAAATGTTAGAATGTTAACATTGGCCATAGATTGTTTGAAGGAATTCCTAAATGAAATATTGCGTCATAGAATGTAATAATTTTTGGTTATTCCTAAAATGGCCTCTTGCATGAAGCCTTAACACTCTTTTATGAATACAAATCTTGGTAATAAAACCCAAGTCAATCATCGTGGTTACAAGTGAAAATTTATTGGCTCTAGAAAAAAGTAAGAACATCTATGGTTATCCAAGAAGAAGTGGATTTGAATCTAATGTTGTTGTGGGAATGTGGCTTGTAGATATTGAAAGACCAGGAACATATGTAGAAACGTATAACGGATATTTATCTTATCTAGAATCCTATGGAAAGAATCAAACAAATAAAAGTAGACCTATCAATTAAGAGAGAGGAGACAAGAAATTTACATGGTAACACCCATATGGGGAAATATCTATATAATCAAGGCCTTCTATTCTTGATGTAACTCTCCCAATTACAATTTATAGAGCATACACATGTATGGAGTTCAAATGGGATCCATATATCTCTCAAGCATAATTGGATGATCTAGCCTAAGGACCCATAGGGTCCACTATAATGATCAATACCATAAGACACTCTCCACTCTAGGATTCAAGACCAATTACCTCAATTTATAGTAACCAGGAGAAGCCTAGACCATTGATCATAAGACACGATCAAGGGTGGAGATAAACCAATCCATAAATGTTGATGATAATATCATCAAGATATAAGGTATAAGTAGTGGATAAGAATGACCTATGAGTGTAGGTCACCATCACTTGAAAGACAAGTCACCACCAAATAACTCCCAAAACTATCTCCATCTCCACATGTGCCATATTACAAAAGTATAGTGAGGCCATGTTACATGTATAAGTTGCCCACAAATGATGTTATAATGATCATCATCATGACACTAAGTAAAATATTACATCAAGTCACTATTGAAACATAGTCTAACATTCCCTAGTAATGTTAACTAGACGAATGAGCACCTAAGCCGATGAAGGAGTTGTGTTACATAAGAATAATAGGTCGAGGAAACATATGTAGAAACATATAGCTAATATCTATCTTATTTAAACTCCTAATGAAATAATCAAACAAATAAAGTAGACCTATCAAATAAGAGAGAGGATATTGTTGATCAAGTTTTCTTGATCAATGTTTTAATGCCTTGGTAGTACTTAGTGTATTTTTTGACATTCCATACTTTAAAGTCATTTTTCACAAATACAGGTTGTGGGAAATCCTTCCCTTATCCCCACATGCCTGCAAGCCTGCAAACCCACAGTCCCACAAGTCTATAATTCTATACCTAGTCAATTTTCATTCCTTCCTTTCATAGGGTCCCTCATTACCCTTTATTCAGACTAATGTTGACATTTGAATATGTCAGGACCGAAACAACAACTTTATGAGGATATGAATCCCCCTGCATTTTTAAAGAGGTGGTACTCCTATTTGGATTATGATTCTCTTTGAATATTTTATATCAAAAATAATATGGGATATTGTCAAATGATTGAATCCATCTCTTTATGGCTCACTAAAATTCAAAATACCGAAAAATAAAATTAATATATGGAGAATTCCTGAGAAGTGGACCAGGAACCTCAAACACCATGCAATATAGAAAATGATAAAATATTCACATCCATCACATTTTAATGAAAATTCTGATCACATTCAAATAAAAGAAATGGTTCAATGACACAAGAGAACTTTGAAAGAGTACTACTTATTAAGATCAAAAGAATATTTTGATAGATCGACTTCAAATATATTATACTCAGAACTCAAAGTTATAAAATACAATCAAAACTGATCCTGACTTAGTTCTTTGGAATTTATAAAAAATGATAATGTTTGTTACAATACTTAAAATTTAAAGGAGTTTGTCCATTAATAGAATGGGATTGGGGATCCCGTGGACTAGAAAAATATTTACAATAAATATGATGAAGAGAAGAACATGGAGTGGAGAATGAGAAACATGATATGGAAAGAAGACAAGGAGGAAGTTACCAAAATTCGTTATACTTTTCCAATGAAAAAATAAATATAACTGTATGAAATCTAATAAGGAAGAAGGTATGTAATCAATAAGGAATTACTGTGATGGAATCTCTTGCCTTCATTTGCTTGTTGACGCACCCTTTATATCTTTGCCTATTGCGGTTAAGTGGCTGATTGTAACTGCTTCCGTTGGAAACTCAAAAACCTTGATTATAGCCTTGTTTAACCATTCTTGAATATATTCCCTTAACGGGGCAACAATCACTTCTTGATTTACTTTTTTGTTTAACAATTCACTTTCAATTTATTTATGGTAAATAGATAAATTTTGCAATATAGTTTCAATGTCCTCGTTTTTATTTGTGTACTCAACAAGCCAATTATCAATGTCATCATAAGTATACTCAATCATACTATCAAATTTATCGACCGATGATTTCTTCAAATTTTCAACTTTCTCTTCAAATTTCTCTCTACTCATGATCATTTAATTAGATATTAAGCTTAGATCTGAAACTTCAATAATTGTGCCCGCAATATCCAAACCAATAATATTTGAGTATGCCTCAGTATGTTTCCGTGATAGTTCTGTTAATTGATTTAACAACCCATTTAATGTATTAATTCTTTCAATCCAACATGCCTTTAATTGTTTCATACAGCTCTGGGAGGGAAAATATTCATGTTTTCTCCTATGATCTGTCATTGCCAAGACTTTTGATACAAACATAACAACTCCATCTGTGAAGAATCATTCATCATTCTTCAAATATGCATTTAAGTATTCTTTAGTGTTTTGAATTAGGATCCCGATAGCGAATTTTTTTTTGTCAAGTCCCATCAATCTAGAATAAGCGACATTATTTTCTTTATATTCTCTTCAAAAAAGTGTCGAGTGGCAATGATTAAGCTTGAAATTCATTTTACTCTCAGATTTGACTTTGGAGTTCCTTGAAGAGTTCTGTCAGGTTGTATCATGGTGATTGGAGTATCCAATATGGGTGGGGGCATGAGAGTTGTCTCCAATTCATTAACTTTCTCCTTAAGCCTAAGATTTTCCTCTTCCATATTAATTATTGAAACATCCAATGCATCCCTTGTGACCCTATGAATTGAGGATAATTTTGACGACAACATGTTCTTAGTATCAATGGTGGACATTGACTTTCCCTTCTTATTATTTGAGGTTCTTTCAAAGGTCAGTTTATTTGAAGACCTATAAAATAAAAAACTTTGTACATAAAAGGTCTCTTCGTCGGAGAAAACTTAATATTGAATAACCAATGCAATAGATTGTACATTTGCTTGGGCGCGTTCTTCTTCATCTGGAAACCAGATATTTTCAATATCAACATCTAAGTCCATATCATCAAGAAAAATATCATCTTTAGGTATGTTTTGTTCTTCTCCCTCTCATTGAGAATTAACCCTTTTCCTTTTCACTATTAATTTATGGGGGTTTTCTAAACTTCCTTGAGGAGGATTTATTTCTCCATCATCACCTGAATTGTTACTTGAGGGTTTTCTTTGTTGGGTCATTGCAGACTGAGCATTTAATTTAGGAAAAATAATTTTGTGAGAAACAACGGTTGACTGATCATTTCTTTCACTTGAGGGTTTACCTCTTTGCTTATAATGTTATATAGTGCTCACAATTGTCTCTATGTCACCAGAATTTTTATCAACACTTTGAACAAGAGGGTCATGACTATTTCCCTCTTCCTCCCCAAATGTGAGTGTATTGATCAATGTGGGGCTGATCTTGACTGATACCATGTGATTATAAAAAAATATGGTTAGGGAAAAACCCTTTGATTTCTTCTACAAACTTCAAATTAAACTGGTAAAAATAAGAGGCATATTCATCAATTTTGGAAATTCCTCTCAAGAGAATTTCACCAACTCTCTAAGGCAGAGGAATAAACTATTTTTTCCTTCTTTCATAAAAAGCATGAAACCAAAACTTATACTACCTCACCACCTCTATGATAAATAACTTGTCTGAAACATAATAAGAGAGATATATAAGCTTTTCATGAGAACATAAAATCCTAATGATGTTGTAATTATTGATTTTCTCAAGAAATTCCTTTTTATTAAAAAAGGTGGATGTTTCCAATGAAATCCTATAAGTATCTTCTCCAAAGAGTAATTTCTTAAATTCAAACACAAAATCATTGTAAACTTCATAAAAATAATGGATAACTTTTTTCCTCCAAAGAGCTAGATACCACATAGTTACGGGGTAAATGTTTGAGTTTACCCTTTTTCCAACACTCAAACCTTAAAAAATATGACAGTGTGTGATAACACATATCAGATAAGATGTCATACATAATTTTTTCTCACTTCTGAAATTCATTAACTGTGCAGAGATTTCATTTGATATGATTTTCGCCCAATCGAAGATGACATTGTCATGAACTATAAAATGTAAAATATACAGTGCTAGCTGGGGAATAGTTATCATAGAATCCTGACCGATAAATATAGTAAATAACCAAGGAATTTCTTGATAAGGGTCCTTTAAAGAACTAACTTGTATTTTGGATAATTCTTCCGACATTGCAGTAAGATCTTGTAAATATTCCTGTAGGAGCTCCATTCCATTATTTTTCCCTCTAAGAAAACTTCTGGCTTCTTCTCCTTTGTATGTTAAGTTTGGCTCTGGTAGCTTTAACATTTTTTTGAAGATTGAAGGTGCCAATGAAATAGGGAGATGCTTTGTAGTGGAATTGTTCTTTTGTTTTGGAAAAAATTATCAATACACCAGGTGACAATCTCTTTGCACTCGAAAACCTCAGGGACACAACCATCGAGAGATATTAGTGATGTCCAAACCTTATTATTATCTTTGTCTGGTAACGTTGAATAATACCAATATGACCTCGACCAATGGTAATTGTGATATTCTCTGGAGAATAAGTTCAAGGTGTCCTCACATAAATTTTGTTTTCTTTCGTCCATCTTCAACAAGTTTATAGACTTTCTCCATAATATCGCTTAGAACAATGAAATAATATTTACGTTAGATCCTTGATGAGAACATTAAACTAAAATAAATATGACTTGCCTCGATAGAAACATCATTAATAACGACCTTTTAAAAATTCAATTTAGCAATTGAGTTTGTAGAATTAGCATTTAATATAAATCGAGAACTCTAAAAGAGAAATGATACATCAGGATGGGGAGTTGGAGTGGAGGAAATAAAATGAGAATGACAGTCCGAGAGTTCGCGAGTCCACTGCGATAAGAAAAATGGATAAGTATAGTTACTTTTCAAACGAACTTGTGAAGATAGGAGATAGAAAAGAAAAGAGATCGTGAGTCTGCGAGTCTGAGAATGGAAAAAAGGTTCAAAGAAAAAAAGTGATAGACCGTGAGTCCGCGATTCCGCCAACCCACGAATATAAAAAAATGACATAAGTATGGAAAAAACATAAGTCATGGAGGTAAGGCATGACAATACAAATTATGGGAGGAAAACATACCTAGAAAAAATATAAGTGCAAAGTAATGAAAAAGAAAGAAGGACTTATGAGGTTCAACAACTACCTTTTCTCTGCATCCTCTATACTTAGTCAATTTCTTGATTGCAGAGTATTGTTGTGGGAGCCACTTCATTTTTGAACATCCCACAACCTGCATTTCCACATTTTCTGAAATGAACTCACATTTCTGCAACATCCAAAAAGTATTTGTATCAACACTTAGTAATATATACAAATGCGGATGCGAGAAACCCCCTACCACTTCATTCTTGAACATCCCAAACTCACGTTTCCATGTTCCCCTTTTCGACCTTCACATCATTCATTATGCACTTTTCACACTTAGTCTATTTCCATGAATCTCGACGTGTAAGCACTGTTTTTAAGAACATTTAAAATTCCACTGAGCTACTTCAACCATCACACACTTGGGAAGATGATTTCTTCATGTAGAAACATTCATAACTAGTTAAGGGTTGAGAGCAACACTTGTTTAAAGGTGACGGGGATGTTAAGGTTTAGATATTGAGTTATTACATATCTATTGTTATATTAGTGTTGTCCTTATTGGTTAGTTAGACCTTTAATTTTAATTGTACCATCTGTATCCTATTTTTTTTTTCGTGTGGAAGAAAGCATGGGAGACTCATCGATTATTTCCCCACATTTCATGGATGATAAACAAGGTAAACCGTCTACTCTGATTACGGGGCCTCACCCCGAGGGAATCAAGAGACTCGAACCAGTGACCAAAAACAAGCATGAAAAACTCATGTCTAGATCTAGACTAATTGGGATAACACTCGGCGCTACCCTTTGTCTCCTATATATACTAAGGAGACCTTGTTTTAGTGAGCATATTATATTGTGCATTTTATTTTAAAAGGAGGCTTCCCCCTCAAAGAGGCTTCTCATTCATTCTTCTATCTAATTCTCAAGACATGGAGTTACTTCTCTTTCTATTTTTATGTTATTCGGATGTTTGTTGCCTAATAGTGCAACTAGAGTTGACTATCCATTCACTTTGAGAAGTGTGAACAGGAAAGGACCGCCAATCACTAGCAAAAAATGTATAGTTATCTACTTCACCTTCTAAAGTTTGATATTGCAGGTCAATCAATGTTCTTGTTGACATGTTTCCTTTAAGCTCCTTCACTTTCTCCTCTAGGTATTTAGTTTTTTTCCATCAATCCTTCTCCATATAACAAAGCTACCAACTTGATGAGAACCCTCTAGAGTTCACGTTTTTCTAGAGGTCATATTTATTCACTATTCTACCCCTGTTTCAAAAAGTGACGCTATTCATAGTACCTTTTTTTTGGTGGTTAAAATTGTGACTTGTTTGAAATTGTGGCCTTGACAACCAATACCATTGCTGAAAAATGACCATCGAATTAAAAAGAGATGTTCCCAACAACACCAATTTTTTTTTTGGGAGTTAAAACTACAAATTAATTAAAATTATAGCTATAACAACTTGTACCATCGCAAATAAAAATGTTAAAATTGATTTTTAAATTGAAAACTTGAAAAGCTATTTCATAATTAATTTTATATATTTTTAAATTTACATAAAAATGGAAAAAATCACGTAAACAAGTAAAAAATAAGAAGATAAAATAGTACATTAAAAAAATTACATAAAACAAATAAAAAAAGTAAAAGTAAAAACCAATTGAAAAAAATGTTGAAAAACCGTGTGAACAAGTTAAAAGAGAGAGAATATAACCATTTTTTAAGAGAGAATATAATTATTTAAAAATAAATGCATAAAACAATTTAAAAATAAAAATTGCATAAAGCTTTAAATAAATTGAGTTAAACAAAAACCCTTAAAAAATTAAATTTAGATTTAGATAAAAAAAAACACATTTGTAGATCTAAATTAAAAAAAAATTGAAAAACACCTAAAATTAAAAAAAAAAATCACTAAAAAGTATTAAAAAATAAAAAACCCTAAAAACTAATACAATGAAAAAAAATCAAATTTTGAATTTTTATATAAAAAAATAAATTTAGATTAAAAAAAAAAAGAAAGCAAATTTATAAATCTAAATTAAAAAAATTGAAAAACACCTACAATTAAAAAAAATCCCCTAAAAATTATTAAAAATAAAAAACCCTAAAAACTAATATAACAAAAAAACAAATTTCAATTTTTTTAATAAAATATCGTTGAAAAAAAAATTTATTTATTTATTCTTAAAAACCAAAAACAATTAAAAAAATTATAAAAATTATATATAAAAACTATAAAAACC
>JZKD02S1803507.1:34417-56853 GCA_000966675.3 Picea glauca | reverse complement strand
AAAGTTACGACCCCGGGAAGTTGATGCACCAACTTACCCAAATGGGGCCCACATGACTTTTGGCGCTTCATCTCCTAGGGTTAGGTTTTTGGATGTCTAGAACTTTTGGCATTCCGATTATTGTAAAAAGGCCTCCAGAGCCTCATTGTAACCATCTTCTTGTGAATGCGAGTAGCCGTCACATCTCTTCTCAGAGATAAGCTGCCACCATTCTTGCGAGTCTTTCACTCTGTATTTTACAGTCTCTGTACATTTATTTCATTAATAGAAATCGTGTATTACTGTATATCCGTGTTTATGGTTGCATATCTGATACATTTCTTTTATATTATTGAATATTTGCGATATCTCTGTGCATTTCTTTATTATATCTCCGCTCTCATTTCGTGCCGAAAATAATCCGGATCAAAAGAAGTGGTGATTTCATCATTAGAAAACATAGGTAAGTCCTCGACCCACTTGGTGAAGTAGTCAACAACCACTATGATGTAGTCATGGCCATTAACTGAGGTAGGATTAAAAGTCATGAAATAAATCCCCAATTTGGTGAAGGGACCAATGGAAACCACATGTTGTAACAAAGTATGATTTGCACACACTTTTCGAGTAAAGACTTGAAAAGGGTGACACTTTTGGATGACATGGATACAATATTTGAAGATCGTAGGCTAAAATTATCCTCTGCACAAGATATTCTAGAGAGTGGCTAACCAAGAGATATGACCTCCACATTCTCTGGCATGGTAGTCATTTATAACTCACTCAACTTCCTCATGGAAAAGAGATCAACACAAGATCAAATCAACCCCACGACAATAGAGGGTGTCATCAATAATAAGGTAATGTCTATCCTAATGGCATATGTGTCGACACTCATCATGGGATAGCTAAGGCTGGAAACACTAGATTTGGAGATACACAAGGACATATCCATACCAGAGGTCAGATGATTCAATGAGGAATAAAAAATCACCAGGGAAAGAGTCATTAGCCACATGTTCTTCATCGACTCAGGGAATATCGGACATCAACTCGGTGAAAGACAAATATTTCTTAGACTTGGAAGAAACAAACTCAAGTTCAAACTCTTGTAAGATAAATATCCACTTTGAGTACTTGCCCCTAATGATTTGATGGCTCAATATGTGTTGCATTGGGTTTTCATAAGAAACAACAATGGTCTTCTGCAAGAGTATATAATGATGTAAACATTGGACAACATGAAAAACTTCCAAGGCCAATTTTTTTACGTGAGAGTATTGAAGCGTTGGACCAACAATTCCTTTCATAAGATAGTATATGACATGTTATTTTTACACACTATCCTCTTGAAGAAGAACCATACTGATGGTGAACTCATAGGTCCCGATATAGATCAAGAAATCCCAATCATAACTAGGAGGGCTCAGTAAGGGACACTACAACGAATCCCTGTGATTAGCTTCTTTTTTAGCTCCCTTTTTTTCTTCCAATGTATGTTTTAATGTATTTTTCTCCACTTTTTTGTAAAAGTCGACGCTATTTATCAGGATGGCGCTATTGTGGGCATTATTTTCACTGAGAAACAAAAGTTGGTGCGAAATTAGGTGCTATTAGAGCCTAACTTAATGCGTAATGTAGCGCCTGATTTAGCACCTACTTTAGCGCCCAATTTTGTGCCCTATTTAGTGCCCAAGTTAGCACCAAGTGTAGCTTCTAGTTTAGCTTCCTGGTTAGCATCCAACATAGCTTCCTTTTTAGCTTCTAGTTTGGCTTCTAATTTAACACCTACTGTGCCTAAATAGTTATTTTTTTGAGTTGTTGGGGGTTAAGTGGATATGGGATTTGGGGATGAGGGGATTTAGGGATTTGGGGTCTAGGGATTAAGGGTTAAGGGATTAACGGTTACATTTTAAGGGATTAAGGGTTAATGGATTAGGGGTTACAGTTTAAGGGATTAAGCGTCAAGGGATAAGGGATTTGGGGCTCAAGGGTTAGGCAATTTAATAATTAATTACATAGGGATTATATCTAGTCAAGGGCTTAATGAAATCCATCGATCCCACACATAATATTTGAGATATTCCACATCTCATTTTCATCTTTGTAATTTCCATATGTAGAATATTTTTCATAATTCTCTTGAAATGTCATGGAACTTCTAATACACCCATCACAAATGTCTTCCACCGACCCCACACAGTGAGCTGTGAATGGGGCCAACATTAAAATTTCTTCAATCTTTGATTGTATGCATCGAAATTTAACATGGTTAGACTAGACACATTCCTTGACTATAACTTCCTTGGCTGTCAACCCCATGGCTGGGAAAACACTACTGTGCGGAAACATCATTCTCATACTTAATTAATAACATGCATTTAAATGAATCAAATGCATTAATCACAGAGTAAGAACATAATTATTGCTAGCATATATAATTCCTGGGATTAAAAATAATTCATACGCACAACGGAATACATGATAACATATAAGCATCATAGACATGCAAAACATAATATTAATCATAAACTAATACTTATCTTTGAAACTGTGGTAATTTCACCAACTACATGTAGACCTTCCACGAACCTCCCAGCCTTAGACCGCGTTTCTCATCACTCTCAGCAGTAGGTCACCCCCGAGCTAGGACTAAGATCCACCGGGTAGGGATTCCTAGGCTAGGCAAGGTTAATGGAAAAACACACAGTCACAGAGGAAGGATTCTCTCCCAGGAGTCACTTACACCCACTGCTCACAGAATCTCATTCCCCACATGCCTGTCCCACCCCAGGAGTATACAGCTTCTCTGTCACCCAGACAGTCCTTCAACTGCTAACCTCCCTTGCCTTGGGCTTCAACAAAAGACCATACCGGAAGTCTCCGAGATCTCTCGTAGCCACAAGACCCCTTCCAAGAGTTCTCACTTCCTCCACGCACTCTCTCACCTGGAGAGAGTCGCTCACAGGCTTGGTAACCTGCCTCTTCAACAACAATCACCTCCCTCACCTAGAGAGAGGTTACACACAGGATAGACAATTGGTTTCCTTAATATCGGTTCCCGTACAAAGAAAACACAATAATAAGGCTCAACAATGAACATACAACAACAAAAAACCACACCCAGTCAAGAAATGCATGGCTGCCACAGTCAACTGGGACCACAAACACAGGTTTCCCAAAACAGGTGACAGACAGACGCTTCAGCCCAACCAGGCTCAGCAATTACTGAACAGTCATTTTTCCCCAACCAGCTATACATAACAGACTCATTGTTCTGGGTTCCAAAATGCATAGGAGTGTACAAAGATTCAAACACCGAGGGAAACCGTGTTTAGACGGAGGATGGATGAATTGGAATGTCGATCCCCAGATTCAAGTGATGGTTGGAGGAATGCCCACCCCACTCAGACGCAACCCTCCACAAAATGGGAAGCGAACCCCCAACACGACTCACTTCCTGGGTTAAATTGCATGCGCTTAGGTTGACACTTGTCACCCATGAAGCTCGTTCCTTCCCATTTGGAAGTCACCCATCCTTCCAAAGAACTTAGGATAAAACATAACATTAACACAACTTTGGAATAATAATATTTTATTATTATTCCCAAGGACTTAAGCTCTTAAGCCTAGCCCTTTATCCCAACCTTTAAGCCCCCTCTCTCTTACCCAGGATTTGTGGAAGCTTAGTCCCCCATCACTCATTCATCGTGGTCGGTCCACACATAGAGATGTTTATCTTTTATTAATAATGTGCATAATTACATGTACAAAATCAGGCTCTTGGCCACCAACACTTAGGATCTATGGCCTAATAAGTCATAAGCCCACTAGCTTATATAAAATTGTCTCACCAGCCTATAAATCATAATTACAATTCATAATGAAATCAGGGCATGTCCTTGGGGTATTACAATCCCCTCCCCTTATTCTTGCACTGTCCTCAGTGCAACTTTCACACAACATCAACGAGATTTCCAAAATCTAAAAAAATATGAGTATTCCGCCCGCATAGCATCCTCATGCTCCCATGTCGCGTCCTCTAGACCGTACCAGGTCCATTGGACCTTTACAAGCCCTATGGCTTGATTCTAGAGCTGTTTTCTTTTCCTGTCCAATATGCACACATGATGCACTTGCAAGACACCTTCTTGCTCCACCTGAACCACATTCCAATCGATAACATGATTAACATCAGGGATATATTTCTTAAGCAATGAAACATGAAACACATTATGTACAGTCATGGATGCAGGTAATGCAAGCATATATGCAACTGGCCCAATCCTTTCTAGGATTTCAAATGGCCCACAAAATCTGGCTGCCAACTTGGCACAACTTCCCAGCTTCAGGGAACTTTTGTTAGCTTTTACTTTCAGGAAAACATGGTCACCCACTTTAAACTCTCTATGGGTTCTATTCTTATCAGCATAACTTTTCTGCATGTCTTGGGTAGCTTTTAAATTTTGCTTAATTTTAAGCATTTGCTCTTCCATTTCCTTGAGAAACTCTGGCCCAACTTCTTCCCTGTCAGCTGGATTATCCCATCTTACTGGAGTATTGCACTTTCTGTTGTAAAGTGCTTCAAATGGGCTCATCTTCAATGATTCTTGATACCCATTGTTGTAGGAGAATTCTACCAAGTGTAGGTAGTCTTCTCATTTCGATGGTTTGTCCATCACATACATTCTTAGTATGTCTTCTATCACTCGATTCACTTGCTCTGTCTTCCCATTAGAATGAGGATGGTAGGATGTACTAAAATTCAGATTTGTTCCGAATCCTTTGAAAAATCCTTTCCATAAATTTGAGGTGAATTTCGGGTCTCTGTCGGACACAATCGTTTTAGGAATTTTGTGCAATCATGCCACTTCCTTTATGAAAATATCAACAACATCTGCTGCCTTGTGAGTAGTTTTCAGTGGAATAAAATGGGCATCTTTTGTAAGCTTGTCCACCACCACCATGATCGAATCATGTTGCTTTCTGGTTTTGGAAAATCTCGTAATAAAATCCATCGTTACTATTTCCCACTTCCATTCCAGAATGGGTAAGGGTTGCAGCAACCCTGATGGGTACCTATGCTTAGCTTTAACTTTCTGGCACTCCATACATCTAGTGATGTATTCAACGATCTCTCTCTTCATACCCATCCAAAAGTAATAGATCTTGACAGCTGCTACTATTTTCTGATATCCATGGTTCCCTGCATAAGGCACATTATGCATCTCCTTCTAAATCATCTGTTTCAAGCCCTGGACATTGGGTACAAAATTTTTGTTCTTGTACAACAATATTCCATCTATTTCCAATTTATAAACTTCCTTCTTTTGTGGCATCTTACCCTGCTATAGCTTGGTTACCAATTCTCTGTACTATAGATATGCATTTGCAGCCTCTATAATTTTTCTTTTAATATTAGTCCAATACATGCTAATGGTTGTAGCATGTAATTCATGCACCCTCCTGTTGAGTGCATCAACCACTTTATTCTCCTTTCATTTGATATGCTTGATATCAAAGTCATACTCACACATAAATTCCAGCCACCTACTTTGTCTAACATTTAAGGTTGGTTGATCAAACAAATATTTCAGACCATTATGGTCTGTTCTGAGCTTGAACCTCCTTCCCATGAGGTAATGCCTCCATTTATTTAGAGCATGAACTATGGCTGCCAACTCCAAGTCATGGGTTGCATAGTTCTTCTCGTGCTCTTTTAATTCTTGCATTCATAACAGATTACAAATATATTCTGATTGAGGACCCCTCTCAGTCCTTATTTGGATGCATTAGTGCATACCATAAAATCTGCATTTGGATCTGCAATCCTTAGGATTGGAGCACTGGTTAACAGTTGCTTCAATCGGTCTAAACTTTTCTCACATCTCTCTGTCCACTGAAACTGCTTCCCTTTCCTTTGCAAGGAAGTGATAGGGTAATCTATCTTGGAAAACCATGCGATGAACCTTCTATAATACCCAACCAATCCCATGAAGGATCTAACTTCTATTAAATTCCTTGGCGCTGACCATTCTCTAATGGCCTCAATATTCTCAGGGTCTACCGCTATCCCATCCTTCGAGATAATATGTCCCAAGTAATGGATCCACTCCTGATAAAACGAGCACTTTCCCAACTTGGCATACAGTTGGTGCTCTCTTATCACCTGCAACACCATCCTCATATGTTGTTTGTGTTCTTCCTCTGTCTTGGAATACACCAGAATTTCATCCAGGAAGACGATGTCAAACTTGTCTGGATAGTCCTTGAATACTCCATTCATCAAGAACATAAAAACAACGGGTGCATTTGACAGTCCAAATGGCACCACTGTGAACTTGTAATGACCATACCTTGTTCTAAAGGTGATCTTGCTGATGTCTTCATCTTTTATTCTTACTTGGTGATATCTCGATCTTAGATCTATTTTCGAAAATATCTTTGCATCCTTCAACTGATCGAAGAGATCAACAATCCTCGGCAAATGATACTTATTCTTCACTGTTACTTTGTTCAATTTCCTAAAATCGATGCACAATCTCAGCGTTCCATCCTTCTTCTTTACGAACAGGGCTGGGGCACCCCGAGGTGACACGCTTGGGCATATATACCCCTTCTTCAAAATCTCTTCAAGCTGCAGTTGCAACTCTTTCAGTTTTGGCGTACTCATCCTGTACGAAGCCTTTGACACTGGCTCTGCTCCAGGCATCAAGTTCACAGAGAAATTGATATCCCTTTTCGGATGTAGTCCAATTCCTTCCTGAAATACATCTTTGAACTCTTTAAGTACCACATGGTCCTCAATACTTGACACCTTATCCTTAGGTGTTTCCTATACATGAGATGCAAATAATTGACATCCTTTTCTGTAGCACTTCTTCAGCTGCATCACTGAGATTTCCGATAGCTACAACTCTGGGAATCCCTTGGACTGATCTCCGATTCCCTTCTTCAACTAAGCAAGTGAATGTATTATTGTGGCAGTCCAAGATGGCATGGTGATGGTCCAACCAGTCCATCCCAATTAGACAGTCATAAGAGCCTAGTGGCAGAATGTTCAATTCAACCTTCATGCTCAATCCATTCATGTCCATGGGACAAGACTTGACTAACTCTGTGACTTTCCTCTTGGTTCCTGTAGCTAGTTGCACTAACTAAGACTTTTCATTTTTGCTTCTTATCAAATGCAAACTTTCTACCACTCTAGGGTCTATATAACTATGGCTAGCCCCTGAATGAAATAAAATAGTAAAGGCATGGTTGTTGATCATACCTTCCACTTCAATCATGTGTGACTGATATTCAACCTGCTTATTGTCTAGGGCTCCGTAGATCCTTAGCATCCTACTACCCATGTCCTCCACTGTTTCAACTTGCTGAACATTGTGGAAAATCCTCGTCTTATCATTTGGGTGGGGGTAGTCTCTGTACCTATGGTTCCCTTTACAACCCCAACATTCCATAGGTGGCGGCCTTGACATTTGTCCACCCACTTCAGCCTTCCTAGGCTCTCTAAAGGATGACTATTTCTGAAAAAGGGTGGTTTATTTCCCTTTTGCCTCAGTTCTTTCTTGAAATTTTCTTGGTCATCCCAAGCCTTCCGAAAGGTAGGCTTTTCTCTCTGCTGTTCAAATAAGCACTTTTCCTTCCTTATCATTTATTCCATAGTCTTTGGGTCATCATACTGGATCTTATCCCCAATAGAAGGCGGTAATCCACTCAAGTACCTCTGAATCCTGACAAACTCATCTTTGATGAACAGAACATACTTTAGTAATTCCAAAAAATTTCGTTCATACTCATCAATGGTCATGTTGTCTAGCTTGAGTTCAAATAACTCTTTCATCTTTCTGTCATAATATCTTTTAGTTAAGTATTTCCTCTCGAAATACCTCTTGAATTATTTCCATGTAATGTCTTTTTCTCTGATGTGTTGCACCTACACAAGTTGATCCCACCACATGGATGCCTTTCCCTTCAGTTGATACATGGAAATCCTGCCCTCTACATGAGAGGAATAATTCTTCAGTTGAAAGTATTTCCTCATACCAAGCAACCAAGTTTTGGCATCTTCCTCCTTCTTATGTTCTCCATCAAACGTGGAGGCTTGATCTTGTTCATCTCTCCTTTCAATTCATCCACTCCAGATTTTTTGTATTTTCTGGTAGGGGATGGGCTTGAACTGTTACGTGCCCTTCTCTTAGAGTGACTTTGGGAGTGTTGATGGTGTCTACTAGAACTCCTAGATCTTCTCCCTCTAGAATCTTGGGGACTCTCTGTTCTTCTCATGTCACCCTCCTTTTGTAATTTATTTTCTATCCTATCCAGACTTTTCAACAACTTCAAGTTGAATTCACCTTGTTTATCTTGATATTTCAGGAGCCTTCTGTTATCGACTCGACGAGCTTGGGCCTCTTTATGCAATCTTTCAACGATTTTCATCACATGCCCTTCCTTATCCATCTCCTTTCTGTGCCCATTAGAGTCCAATCCTTTGACTCCCAAGTTGACATCCATTCCTTTTCCTTCGTTCTCTGAATCGGAGGAAATTCATACCTCTTCCATTTCTGTGCACTCGACGAGAACTCTAAATGGTTTTGGCACTTTTCTAACTTCTACAACACAATGTGTAGACAACTAGAATTTGTCAGGCCTTCGTTTCTTGACAATTCATTTATCATTCATAAACAATTTTAAGATGTTCTCAATTCCAAACAACTCTAAAAATGCTCCAAGTTCATGAATTTTCTGAGCTCTGATCGACTCGGGTGATAGACCCCTCTTTCTTAGTTCCCATCCCATGCGATCACGGGCTGTGACCAAACACTAGACTACTAAGGTGATTCGCGACTTCATGCTTCAGGAGGTTTCAAAATCGACACTACTATCCTTCGAGTTCCGATTATAAAACTCTCGAAAACGGGTGGATCAACGGTCCACATCTATACAACAATCAACGACTGAAATCCATCAAGGTCTTTCTGTCTTTAGATTTTTTGGGACTTCGAAATTTTGGGGTTTCGGGTTTCAGGGTTTTGTGTCTCAGCGCTCCCCACTTGCTTCCCTCTCCAACTCCTGACTCCCGAACTTCCGATTTCCTTACCCTCCGGGCCCATGGAGCACGGTTGTCTCCCACATCTACATTGGCAAGTGGCACACTTAGGAGGATCCACATCACCTTCGACGATGTCATTAGGTCCCACCACTCTCGCTTTTCTTCTCTACCCACTGGAACATGGTACACAACCAGGTGTCCACATCCATTCCAAGTGAAATCCAATGGTCAGATCTGTTGGCATCAGAAGTCACTCCTAGATTGCGACAGGAGAAGAGCCCAACGCCCATCAGTTTTATGTCACAATAAGTTTAATGGATGATCAAATGGTTAGAGACCTAGGACGAAATCACTCTAGCTCAGAAAACAAGTATGTTATGTAAAKAACAAAGGAGGTMTTGATCTAACTTTAGTCAGTGGGTTGATTGTAAAATGAGCAGGTGGAAGACTTGGTRAGAGGAGTGAGCAAAACTACCTCGGGCAACAGGTCTTTCAACAGTTTGCAGAAGAAAAACTCTAAATGCAAGATCCTCTTGGTTCAGAGTTTYGGGTAACTGAAGGGGTGACTTGACTGGATCCTCCAATTCCAAGTCATTCAACGTTGAGAAAATCACAAGACCGATTAGAGACAAGGCARCTATTACAGTGATCCAACCTACATCATCCTATAACRRCTACAACTCGACTGGATCCTCCAATTCTGAGTTGTTATAATACAATATGAACAAAGACATGGAAAGAAGCTGACATTCATAAGGCAAGAAGTCTCAGATGTTAATACATAACCAAAATAACAAGTGCTTCGTTAAATATTTTACAATTGGGAGCCTTGCTCAACCATTGATCCTTAACAAAATACAAAAACTGAGTCTATATACTCAGAAAAATTCACCTAACAGAGGCGTGCTCGGACTTCCAAGGCGTGGCATCCCTTCAGTCAAACTCGGATGGATATTCTTTATCAGACACCACCTTAACTGTGCATGGCTCCTGCAAGGGGGGTAGCTGAGCCATTAAGTGACGAGTTAGTGTGTGCAAACCTCTCTGGCTACTCGAGGACTCGGCATGGCTTCTTTGGAAAAAATCAGCACACAGGACCATCTCGGACAGACTGCTTTCCAGATCCTCCATACCTTACACTTAATGAGTGAGGAGAGGTTTAAACCACCCCCTCCCACCTTCATTTACTCCCAGGAAGAACCAGGATTGAGACCGAATCAGATGGCACCTGGAGATCGTGACGATCCCTTCTATGACTAAAATCAACGCTTTTGGCCCCTCTTGCACAACTCTTTCTATTTCCCAAGTGATCACGGGCCGTAACCCTACACTTATTCTCAAAGGCGCTGTCAGCGTTTTGAGGTTCGTGGATAGGAAGGAGCTGATCCTTTCTCTTCAAAGTCACGATGAGAGAAATACCAATATGGCTTAATTGGGTGCCACACGTCCCTCTCTGATCTAACGGTCCCAAACTCATTCGGCGATACTGTGGGCCCGGGTCCTGGACGC
Organism: Picea glauca; assembly: GCA_000966675.3. Classification (NCBI taxonomy): domain Eukaryota; kingdom Viridiplantae; phylum Streptophyta; class Pinopsida; order Pinales; family Pinaceae; genus Picea; species Picea glauca. The sequence continues at coordinate 46,307 of JZKD02S1803507.1, read as the reverse complement.
TCTCAACACTTCGCGTCTCAGAGATATGAAGGAGCTTCTCCTTGTGCTTCGAAGTTATGATGGGTGAAAAGGCGAGGAGCCTAATTGTGCACCACGTGTCCCTTTTGGATGGATGACTGAGACTGCTACGTGATACTGCAGGCCTGACTCTGGGCACTTTCGACGCTTCGGGGTTTAGGGTTTTGAGATGTGAGATGACGAGGAACCTTTACCCTTCGAACTCTCGAATAACGATATGCCGACGTGACTAGATCTTGCGCCACGTGTCACTGGATCAGACGACCGAGATTTTGTCTTGAAATATAGGTGCTATATCTGGTGCTATATCTTAGGTAACTTGGTAGCCCTGAAATCCTGACGACCGTCGATCAGCTCTATAGATGGATCTCGACTGTTGACAACAAAACTTCGCCCGCTCGCTTGACTTGTAACATGAAATGAGATTTTTCCGTGCTGCGCTTGGGCGCTTCTCGTGCAACCTGCAGACCTAGGTACTTTTGTGCCCAAGACAAAAATTGTTTCTAACATTAGGCTCCATGGGGGATAGAGTCATCCCTATGATGCTCTAAGAACTCATTTTGGAGCTTCAGTGCCTTCTTTTGGGCTATGGAGTCATTTACTAAGCCGAAAAAAAAAATGAAAATAAACAAAGAACCAAAAGGACAATATTTACAAGCAAAGGAGCTGTCTAAGGCTAAAAAAAAACACTTCTTCAGAAAATGCCCATTTACTGGGCTGCTGAAAACCTTCTCACCCTCCAAATACTGCAACCTGTATGTGTTGTTTGAGAAAACCTCGGAAATTTTGAAGGGCCCGATCCATAGGGCGTCAAACTTGCTGTGTTTTCCCTTATCCTGTATGGGTGCATCCCACTTAAGCACCAAATCCCCGATCTCAATCTCTTTCTTTGTGACCTTCCTGTCAAAAGCCAGTTTGGCCTTCTGTTGATGGTCCTGAATTCTTTCTATCACCTGCTCTATGGCCTGCTGGACTTCCACCAGTTGATGAACTCTTCTGATCATGTCATCGGGATCTTCTTGATAATATTGGAAGAACTTTGCTATAGGAATGGCTAGCTGAGAAGGGAAAACGAATTCTGCTCCATAAACTAATTGGAAAGGGGAGATGCCTATAGATCTTTTTGTGGTCACTTGATCCGCCCATAGAGTGAATTTCAACTTTGAATCCCAGGCCTTTTTGTTGTCCTCCAATAGTATTTTGATGATCCTTATCAAGATTTTGTTGGAGGACTCTGCTAAACCATTGCCCTGGGAATAGTATGGGGTGGAGTGAATCAGTTTGATCCCAAATTGCTCACAGAACTTGGCTAATGGCTTAGCCTTTAAAGAGGTTGTGTTATCAATGACAATCTTTCTTGGGAAACCGAATCTTGTGATGAGGTCTTCCAAGAATCCAATGATTACCTTGTGGGAAGCACTCCTGGTGGGAATAGCTTCTATCCATTTAGTAAAGAAATCTGTGGCAGTTAGGATCCATCTGTGTTGTGCACTAGAAGCAAGGTGGATTTCTCCAATAAAATCTAGGCCCCATTGCTGGAAAGGTCCTGAAACAACCACAGGATTTAAAGGCAAAGACTTGAGTTGTTGTTTTCCTGCAAATCTTTGACATTTGATACAGGTTCTGACCTTTCTACAGACATCAGTGAATATGGTGGGCCAGTAGTATCCAACCCTGAGGATTTTGTAGGCTGTGGCATTCCAGAAATGATGCCCTCCACATTGGCTATCGTGAAACTCAACCATGATCCTATCAGCCTCTTGTGGATTCATACATTTCAAAAGAACCCCCAGGGGATCTTTCCAATATAAAACTTGATTGACAAGGCAATATCTGACTGCTTTGATCTTCAGATATCTTGCCTTGTTTCTTTGCAGGCCATCTGGAGGCCACAACTCCTGTAGAAAATATATGACATCCTTATACCAGGGACATTGAGCCAACGGGGGTTCTACTTGAGGGTCTATATCAGACAGTTGATCCTGTGGATTTCCTAAGCACTAATTGATGACACCTACCCCCAAATATTTGCAATTTTCTTCAGCCAATAACTTAGCTAAACCTTGACCTTTGATTAATTTGGTAGGCCTTATTTCTATGTCAAACTCAAGGATCTTGGCTATCCACTTACTCCTCCTCCCGTCTATGTTAGGCTGAATAAGAATGTTTTTAACAACGACCGAGGGGACATAGGAAATGATTTTTGACTGCAGGACATAATTTCTAAAGGTTCTGAGAGCCTTTACCAGGGCATAAGCCTGCTTCTCCATAATGTCATACCTGACTTCAGTGTCCCTCAAAGCTCTGCTAAAATAGGCAATAGCATACTCTAGCCCAGCCTCGTTTGTCTATAATAAAACAACAACCACCGTGTTAGGTGAGGCAAAGGAGAAAATAAGGTAATCCTTTGAGTAATCGGGACTGATAAGCACAGGAGATTCAGTCAAGGCCTTCTTTATCTACTCAAAGGAATTTCAAGATTCAACGGTCCACCTTACTTCATTTCCCTTTCTCAACATGACCATTATAAGTTTTACCACCTCAGCAAAGATAGAAATAAACCTCCTTAGAAAATTAATCTTACCAAGGAAAGACTAGACCTCCTTCCTGGATCTTGGGATTGATAAGGCCTGTATTTTACTTCCACATCATATCTAAATTTGGGTGTCAAGGGCACTTTGAAATTTCTTCCTAGTGTAGCCAAGGAATCTTCCACTGCGTTCTTCTCTCTTGGGATGAAAGAAATGTTAAATGCTGAGAAGAAACTGTCAATTAGGTCCCATACCTCATTTCTGTAACTCCTGAGTCGAGGATGCTTAGCCTGATAAGCATTTTTGATCTGCTGGACTATCAATTCTGCATCTCAGAACACTACTACCTCCTGAATTCCCATGTCCTTTGCAGCTCTTAGTCCTAGAACAAGAGACTCACATTTTGCCACATTGTTGGTAGCCTCAAATTCGATCTTGTATGACAGATATATGGTTTCCTGAATAAGTGACACAAAAAATACCCCAGCACTAGTGCCTTCCCTAGAAAGGGCTCCATCAAAAAACATTTTCCAGATGGGGGTGATGGAGGGAGGAAATCCATGAGAAGTGGTGGGATTCTTTCTGAGTTTTAGGGGAGGCTCGGGAGCATTAGTGAATTGTAGTAAATTGGAACCTAAATCAGTGTCCAAGGCAAAAATGGGATGGTTGGTAGGATTGGCTTTGTCACTGATTATATAGGCTAGCTGGGCTTATCTATATAGTCTCCTATGTTCTCCTCCAAATACTAGAATAGTAGCATAGGTTAGGTCCATCTGTAGAGTTCCCCCCAGTCTTTTTATCCAATACCTTGATAACAACATACCGAACTTGGGGGGGACATCAACCACTACAACATCCATGACCACACTCTTCATTGACAACTGAAATAAAGAGACCACCAAGTCTTTGATGACTCCAAGACATTGCACCCTCCTTGAATCAAAAGAGTACAAATCATGATAAGCCTTTTTCACCTCCAGTCCCAACTCTTCCATGACTATTTTGGGCATAAGGTTGTGGGAAGCTCCTGAATCCATGAGACAATTATGCAACACTTTATCATGTATGTTCAGGGAGGTGTAGAAGAGAGGGGATGAATCATCTCTGTCTTCCACCATGGGACCTAGGATGACTGCTGTCTTTTAATCTTGGAGATTTATTGAGTCCGTGGAAGGCTGGGGGGGCTCAAATTGTAGCAGCTCAAAGAAGCGTTTCTTGAACTCTTCCTGTTTAATCGATTCAGTGAAGGGCATAGGGATTCTAATTTTTTGAATTTCATGCTCAAAGTTGAAAGAAGAAGTGATCTTTGGGATTTCCCTCACTTCAGGAACATGACTCTGGACCATTGGAGAGAGGGGTTGGGCCTTCTTACCTTTATGGTTGTCTGCCACTTCCTTAGCAGGCTTCTCTTCTCTAGTGAGATGTTCAGGAACATCAAGTGCTCCTATCTTTTTCTTGGACCTCAGGTTATACCTGCTTTGGCTGCTGCTAGCCTTGTCTCCCTTGCTAAGTTCATTTAGCTGACTGTCCATGAGAGATTCCTCATACGCTGATTGAGTGATATGAGGAAAAGGAGGAATTTCTTCGAAGCAGTGGATTTCAAGACCAAGCCCATCTGTTTCCCCGTCTTCCTCCGCGGCCACAAAATTATTTTGAAAAGGGGGCTGAATTTTTTGGTCTTCTCTATCTCTTCCCCTCTAGTCTCTTTACATAATCAGGGGAGCAATATTGTTTGGCCTCTTGAAACTTCTTTTGTTTTCAGCATTTTGAGGACCTCTATATGCTTGCCTCCCCTCCATCTTCATTCTCTCCATCTCTATAGACAAAGACTTCACCATCTTGGCTAGTTCATCCACTTGAGGGTGAGGCACTGAGGGGCCAGAAGTTGAGGCTTCAGATCTTCCCTTTCTCCTATCTGCATTAGTCTTGCTTCTCAGCCTATCAACTGCTAATACGTTAGATTCCACCTCTATGGCCACATCTTGCATCTGAGCTAGGGAGGTATCTCTTCTTTCTCTCAATAGAATACAGAAGTCAGGGTCGAATGCACTAGCATAAGAAATTTTGGCAGAGGCTTCTGTGGGCTTTATCTCAGTAGGAATCTTATTATACATCTTATTGAATCTTTTGGAGAAGTTAGAGACAGACTCACCTTCCATCTTCTTCAAAGACCTGAACTTTGTCATGTAATACATGAAATCCTTCTTATCTCCCCACTGCCTCAGGAAAGCGCCATCTAGAGCTTCAATTCCAGCAATAGATCTGGGGGCCAATCCCCTAAACCATTTCCTCACCTCACCATCCAGGCTCTAGATGAAGAGTCTCATCTAGACATCCTCATTTACAATGTTTAGGTTGTCTGCATAACTGTAGAAAGAAACCAGGTGCTATTTCATAGTTATGTCCTCTTCCCCAGTGAAATTGAGCATATATTTCAGGTAATCTCCAACAGGGAGAGGATTCATTGGTTGAGGTAGGACTAAGGGAGCATATATGTTAGCTACTATGGCATCCATTCTATTTAGAGGGGGATTAGCACCAGCCATAGGAATATTAGGTGGAGGATAACTTGGAGGAGAAGGAGTTCACAAAGGGGCTACTGGGAATGAGTCTCTAAGTGGAATGGGAAACAATAGGGGATTTAGGGAGAAGGCTAATGGGCTTAAGTCAACAGATGATTCTCTTTGTGCAGAAGTGGCAACAGTAACAAGAGGAGGAGTGGTAAAGATAGGAGTGGGGAAATATTCTGTGGTCCTGGGTCTATGCCAAAGTATAGCTTTAGGGGAGAGGGGAGTGACAAGGATTTCTCCCTCCAATCCCAGACCAGGAGGGGAAAAATCAACAGGAACACTCTCAAAATTCAGGAAACGAGAAACCTCAGAAAAAGGTCTGTTAAGAAACTGAGGAGGATAAAATGGAGTTCCTACAGAAGAAGATGGTAGATTACCTGGTTTGGAAGTGGAAGCTTCTCCTTCAGAGGCCTTTCCTTTTCTGAGAACCACCTCCATATCAGTTTCAGGTGTTACTAGAGGTAGCTGTGGATGGGACTGCATGTGTCTGCCTCTGAAAGCCACAATTAACACGACATGTTAACCATAGTGGAGTCATAGCAATGGAGTCGCTAGGTTCACAGTAGAAATCTTCAAAGGCTCTGATACCTGATGCACCTTCAGAATCAGAGGCTCAATGTCGTTCAATCCCGGGGAAAATTTTCAACTTCGTCCCCGGAAATGGTGCAAGAAATGTTGGCATCAAAAGTCACTCCTGGATTGCAACATGAGAAGAGCCCAATGCCCATCAGTTTTATGTCATGATAAGTTTAATGGATGATCAAATGGTTAGAGACCCAGGACAAAATCACTCTAGCTCAGGGACCAGGTCTGGTATGTAAAGAACAAAGGAGGTCTTGATCTAACTTCAGTCAGTGGGTTGATTGTAAAATGAGTAGGTGGAAGACTTGGTGAGAGGAGTGAGAAAAACTACCTCGGGAAATAGGCCTTTCAGCAGTTTGCAGAAGAAAAAATCTAAATGCAAGATCCTCTTGGTTCAAAGTTTCAGGTAACTGAAGGGGTGAATTGACTGGATCCTCCAATTCCAAGTCATTCAGCGTTCAGAAAATCACAAGACCGATTAGAGACAAGGCAACTATTATAGTGATCCAACCTACATCATCCTATAAAATCTACAACTCAACTGGATCCTCGAATTCCAAGCTGTTCTAATACAGTATGAACAAAGACATGGAAAGAAGATGACATTCATAAGGAAAGAAGTCTAAGATGTTAATACATAACCAGAATAACCAGTGCTTCATTAAATATTTTACAATCGGGAGCCTTTCTCAACCATCGATCCTTAACAAAATACAAAAACTGAGTCTATATACTCAGAAAAATTAGCCTAACAGAGGCGTGCTTGGACCTCCAAGGCGTGGCATCTCTTCAGTCAAACTCGGACAGATATTCTTCGTCAGACGCCACCTTAACTGTGCATGGCTCCTGCAAGGGGGGTAGCTGAGCCATTAAGTGCCGAGTTAGCATGTGCAAACCTCTTTGGCTAGTCGAGGACTCGACATGGCTTCTTTGGAAAAAATCGACACACAGGACTGTCTCGGGCAGACTGCTTGCCAGATCCTCCATACCTTACACTTAATGAGTGAGGAGAGGTTTCAAACACCCCCTCCCACCTTCATTTAATCCTAGCAAGAACTAGGATTGATACCGAATCGGATGGCACCTGGAGATCGCGACGATCCCTTCTGTGACTAAACTCGATGCTTTTGGCCCCTCTTGCATAGCTCTTTCTATTTCCCAAGTGATCACGGGCTGTGACCCTGTGCTTATTCTCAAAGGCGCTTTCGTCATTTCGGGGTTCATGGATAGGAAGGAGCTGATCCTTGCTCTTCAAAGTCACGATGAGAAAAATGACGAGATGGCTTAATTGGGTGCCACACATCCCTCTTTGATCTAATGGTCCTAAACTCATTCAGCGATACTGTGGGCCCGGGTCCTGGATGCTCTCGGCACTTCGTGTCTCGGGGATATGAGGGATCTACTCCTTGTGCTTCGAAGTCGCGATGGGTGAAAAGGCGAGGAGCCTAATCGTGCACCACATGTCCCTTTTGGATGGATGGCTGAGACTACTCTGTGATACTGCGGGCCCGACTCTGGGCACTTTCGACGCTTCGACATTCAGGGTTTCAAGATGTGAGATGATGAGGAACATTTACCCTTCGAAATCTCGAATACCGATATGCCGATGTGACTAGATCTTGCACCACACGACACTGGATTGGACAACCCAAATTTTGTCTTGAAATATAGGTTCTATCTCTGGCGCTATATCTCAAGTAACTTGGTAGCCCCAAAATCTCGACGATCATCGATCAACTCTATAGATGGATCTCAACCACTGACAATAAAACTTCCCTGCTCGCTTGACTTGTAACCTGAAATGAGATTTTTCCATGCTGCGCTTGGACGCTTCTCATGCAACCTGCAGACCTGGGTACTTTTGTTCCCAAGAAAAAAATTGTTGCTAACAAGATCCTCACTCAGATCTACGACACAGATCCTTTCGGCGTTTCAGTGTTTATGCTTCCACAAACCCCGCTTCTTTCGATAGTCAAAATCCGATAGGCTTCCTGGATATCGTTTCGTCACCCTTTTCGAATCTAAAGGTCGCAAAGGTCTCTCCTTATGAACCGATCCTATGGATCCCACACTCCAAGTGTCGGGCACTCCTTCTCCATGGTCAAATACCATGCTGGTTACGGTTTTTATATACCGCAATACTTCCTGAGCTTTGTATTCCAGTCAAGTAACTCCTTGGCTCTCAAGGACATTCTAGGGTCCGAAATTGGTTCTTCCAAATGCAATTTCCACTTGAAACTTTGGGTCCAATGACCACTTAACCAACCCATTCAGGCTCAATGCTTAAACCTTGGGCTCTAATACTAGATTGTAACTTCCCCGACTGTCAACCCCACGGCCGAGCAAATGCTACTGCGCGGAAACATCATTCTCATACTTAATTAATAACATGCATTTAAATGAATCAAATGCATTAATCATAGAGTAAGCACATAATTATTGCTAGCATACATAATTTCTGGGATTAACAATAATTCATATGCACAACGCAATACATTATAACATATAAGCATCACAAGCATGCAAAACATAATATTAAACATAAACTGATACTTATCTTTGAAACTGTGGTAATTTCACCAACTATGTGTAGACCTTCCACAAACCTCCCAGTCTTAGACCACGCTACTCATCACTCTTAACAATAGGTCACCCCTGAGCTGGGACTAAGCTCCACCGGGTAGGGATTCCTAGTCTAGGCAAGGTTAATGGAAAAACATACAGTCACAGAGGAAGGATTCTCTCCTAGGAGTCACTTACGCCCACTGCTCATAGACTCTCATTCCCCACATGCCTATCCCACCCCAGGAGTATACACCTTCTCTGTCACCCATACAGTCCTTCAGCTGCTAAACTCCCTTGCCTTGGGCTTTAGCAACAAAATGGACCGGAAGTCTCCGAGCTCTATCGTAGCTACAGGACCCCTTCCAGGAGTTCTCACTTCCTCTATGCACTCTCTCACCTGGAGAGAGTCGCTCACAGGCTTGGTAACCTGCCTCTTCAACAACAATCACCTCCCTCACCTAGAGAGAGGTTACACACAAGCCAGACAATTGATTTCCTTAATCTCGGTTCCTGTACAAAGAAAACACAACTGCAAGGCTCAACAACGAACATACAACATCAAAAAACCACACCCAGTAAAGAATTGCATGGCCGCCACAATCAACTGGGACCAAAAACATGGGTTTCCCAAAACATGTGACAAACAGACGCTTCAGCCCAACCAAGCTCAACAATTACTGGACAGTCTATTTTCCCCAGCCAACTATACAAAAAATACTCACTGTTCTGGGTTCCATAATGCATAGGAGTGTACAGAGATTCAAACACTGAGGGAAACCATGTTTAGATGGAGGATGGATGAATTGGAAGGTCGATCCACAGATTCAAGTGATGGTTGGAGGAGTGCCCACCCCACTCAGATGCAACCCTCCATAGAATGGGAAGTGAACCCACAACATGACTCACTTCCTGGGTTAAATTGCATATTCTTGGGTTGACACTTGTCACCCATGAAGCTTGTTCCTTCCCATTTGGAGGTCACCCATCCTTCCAAAGAACTTAGGATAAAACATAACATTAACACATCTTTGGAATAATAATATTTTATTATTATTCCCAAGGAATTAATCTCTTAAGCCTAGCCCTTTATCCCAACCTTTTAGCCCCCTCTCCCTTACCCAGACTTTGTGAAATCTTGGTCCCCCATCACTCATTCATCGTGGTCGGTCCACATGTAAAGATGTTTATATTTTATTGATAATGTGCATAATTACATGTACAAAATCAGGCCACTGGCCACCAACACTTAGGCTCTATGGCCTAATAACTCATAATCCCACCAACTTATATAAACTTGGCTCACCAGCCTATAAATCATAATTACAATTCATAATGAAATTGGGGCACGTCCTTGGGGTATTACATTGACGGTACGGGAGGGTTTCAAGACCCAAGGATGTCTGATGTCCCCACATAATATTCGAGATCTTCCATGTTTGAATCAACGTTCATAATGTATGTCTCGTTTTCATCATTCATCATTTTCATCTATAGAATCTTGGTTGAAACTCTCTTGAAATGTCATGGAACTTCCAATAAACCCATCACAAATGTCATCCACTGACCCCACATAGTGAGTAGTGAATGGGGCCAACATTGAAATTTATTCAATATGTGCCTGTATGCATCGAAATTTGACATGGTTAGACTAGACACATGCCTTGATGGTATGAGAGGGTTTCAAGACTCAAGGATGTCTGAAGTCCCCACATAATCTTTGAGATCGTACAATTTTTCATCAATGTTCATCATGCACATCTCATTTTAATCATTCTTCATTCCCTTCTGTAGAATCTTTGTCAGAACTCTCTTGAAATGTCTTGGAACTTCCAATACACCCATCAAAAATGTCTTCCACTAACCCCACACACTGAGCAATGAATGGGGCCAACGTTGAAATTTCTTCAATATCTACTTGTATGCATCGAAATTTGACATGGTTAGACTAGATAGATGCCTTCATGGTATGGGAGGGTTTCAAGACTTAAGGATGTCTGATGTCCCCACATAATCTTTGAGATCATCTATGTTTCCATCAATGTTTATAATGGATGTCTCATTTTCATCATTCATCATTTCCATATGTATAATATTTGTCAGAAATCTCTTAAAATGTCATGGCACTTCCAATAAACCCATCACAAATGTTATCCTATATCGACCCCACACAGTGAGCAGTGAATGGGGCCAACGTTGAAATTTCTTCAAACTATGCCTGTATTCATCGAAATTTGACATGGTTAGACTAGACACATGCCTTGATGGTATGGAAGGATTTCAAGACTTAAGGATTTATGATGTCCCCACATAAGCTTTGAGATCGTCCACATTTGCATCAACATTAATCATACACGTCTCATTGCCATCATTCGTCATTGCCATCTATAGAATATTTTTCATAACTCTCTTGAAATGTCATGGAAATTCCAATACACCCATCAAAAATGTCATCCACCAACCTCGCACAGTGAGTAGTGAATGGGGTTGTTGACGCTTGAATCCACTAGGACCAAACCGATAACCTCACGAGGATGTGAATCCTCCCACGTTTTTATAGAGGTGGTACTCCTCTCTGTTCTATGATATTCTTTGATATTCTAGGTTTCCAAAGTCCACTATTATACTCAAAGAAAGATAAAGGTTGCAGAAAAAATAAAAATGTTTTATTTTAAAATAATTCTCGAGAGATGACAAGGAACCTCATACATCACACATTTGAAAAACATAAGTAAAATTTCCTCACATCCATCATAGAGAAAATAAAGTTTTTCTGATCACACATAAAATAAAAGAAGATTATCCATACACATAAGATAAATTTAATAGAGTAGACACATGTGGAGCTCAAAAGAAGAAAATGATAGACCATTCTCAAATATTTTATACTCAAAACTCAGATTTATAAAACACCGTAAAAACTGATCCTGATTTAGTTCTGTTGGGATTTCTGAAAAATATTAAAGTGTATTACAATGCTTTGAAATTAAAATGCATTTGTCTAGAGGACTGGGATTAAGTCTCCCATGGACCATGAAAGTAAATATAAACAAGAAGTAGACTCTGGAGAGAAGAAGGTGGGTGGAGGAAGAGTAGCAAGACTTGGAAGGAAGACAAAAGGAAATTATCAGATTTCGGTTAAACCTTTCTAATCAAAGAATCAAAATAATTGGATGAAAAAATAATAAGGAAAGAAAAATGTGATCAACATAAACTTACTATGATGGTATCTCTCATTTTTCAGTTGATTGCTCCTGTCCTTTTATTTTCCTCATTGAAAGTTACATGAACTGTCTCAACTGCTATTTCTTGGCCCTCTTTAGTTAATTTATCGATTTCCCTCTTAAACCAATCTTCAATGTAATTATTCATTCACGCTACATTTATCTCATGACTAATTTTGATATTAAACAATTCACCTTCTAAATATCTTAGGTCATGATAAATACTGTAAGGTCTCTTCCAACAGAGCCTTATAAATCAGAAAGTTAAATATAGACATACTAACCTAGCCTTAAACCATTTATTATTCATCATAATGATCCACTACATATTCAACATATTAAAATTTATGAGAAGATTATAATCAATTGCATAACATAGCAGAATAATGAAAATACATACCTC
>JZKD02S1803507.1:0-18488 GCA_000966675.3 Picea glauca | reverse complement strand
AGAGGAAGAATTTGAAGTTATTAAATTTATTGAGGACCATGCCCCATTTCCAGCTTTGTTAGGCAAGATCTGGATTGAAAAAGACCGGATCCAGAGAAAAGAAGAAAAGGAATCCCTAGAACAGAAGAAGCAAGAACTCATGGAATTTATGACTAGAAGGATCGCCTACTTAATGGAAGAACAAGAGAATAGATCTAAGCTATTGAACACTAGGGACTTGGATGTTGAAGCTATAAGAGCATTATAAGAACCACAGAAGACCGAAATACCTAGTCCATATGATGAAGGAGTATTACCCTTGGATAAGAATCATAATGGAAAAAGGATGACCGAGACGAAGCTCACTGGGAAGAAGGCTAAGAAGCTAAGTAAGAAGAGAGCCAAGAACGAAAAGTTACAGAAGATTCCAGAGGAAACTTCACAGAAGGAAAAATCACAGGAATTGAGCTTCGCCGAGATATGAGAATAACGACATATGGCACTTCGTCCTGGCAAAGCAATATAGCCATTGGACTGATATACCCGTTCAATTTCTACCCTGAACAGACAAAAAATCATTAAAGGATCACCACCAGACCGTTGGACCACACCATAATAGATGGATCAACATTCATGGAAGCTTCATACCTGTTGCAAGCAGAATGTTGAAGAATTTCGTATTTAGCTCGTCACGTCGTGCCCGAAGAACACTTTTGCCAACTGAAAAGTTGAAGCTCATAGAAAAAGTGATTGTCTACAGTGATCATTGAAAGAATATTGTTCATCCTAGTGCAGTATTATGAGATCATCGTGCCTTGATTGTCTTTCCTGAGTGCATATGTCCGATGAGCTCACCGCACTTGAGGAATTCATAACATAGGTCCTTCTCAATTTAATGACTAAGAGAGTCATGTCGAAAAGAAGAATGTCCACCAGAGTCCAAGCATCATTGAAGAGAGGAGTGCAAGCCTCCCCGTTGACTGCTCGAGAAGGAACACCTCGAGACGACACAGAGAGAAGAACTAAGAATAAGGATGACATAGCCAACGCAAAGTTAGTGCCATCCATCCTACCATCTTACATACCTCCTCTGAGCGGTGAGATTAATAGGGACAATGTCCCTAGAGACTTTGAATACATCCTAGTCACTGCATATCTACCAAAAGGAGTATGCAACTACCACACAGATCAGAAAAAGGTTACAACATTAAAGTTTTGTGACTTCAACCTGGGGGACCATAAAGTTTACAACATGCTCACCCCATATAAGTACTTGATGAGAACTAAGGAAAAGATTCGAAGCTCATCCCTCAACAATGGAAGATGAACCTCACGCAGTCTACTTTGCTCAACGTTATGAAAATACCACACTTTGGCAGACACTAGGAGGTGAATTCTTGTGTAAAATTGTTGCTAGCAAGTTACCACGAGGGATACCTATGGTTAGACCATCTCATAACTGTTGATCCAACACTGATCAATAGGATCACCAAGCTTAGCATGTAGGGTCCTGATCCCCATGAGTACTATCCTGGAAAGATCGCAGATCACTTTCTTGTGTAGAAGATCAAAGAAGCCTATGGTGATGTTGAGAAAGGCGTGAGAGGATACAAGGTAGCTTCTATTGAAAGTGGTGCAGTGTGCCTTGCATGACAACTGATCGTAGGGAAGTTGGTACACAAGAATCAACCAACACAAGTATTTGGATTTGTAGTTGACCTCGTAGGAAAGTGTGCACAGGGACTATAGATGAACTGGGTGAAGTACCTAGTGAATCAACTGGAGATTGACTGCAGAGAAGCCCAGGATCATGGGCATGAATTCCATTTCAGCTGGCTCCTGATACTGATCGCTTTTGTTGCATGGGAGCTATCGGAAGGCACAACCTTCCTAGACCTTGACCCCTTTGAGCCACTATCTGCGAAGTTCAGTACATTATGGTACTCGAATGACATGAGCAAGCAATGGAAATTGAATGTCGTTTTCCACGCGTACTATAACCAATTGAAAGAAACCATAAGGAGTGAACCTCGCATAACCCCAAACAATTTACAGATATTCCAACCTCTGATAAAGTTTAGCATGTACTGCCACTTTATATACCTAACCCCACATGCTGATGAGCACTAGGAAAAACTTCAGTCCTATTCTAAGCTGATAGAAGAAGACTTAGAAGAGATCACCAGGGAATGGTCAGCAGAACTCCTTGTTTCAGCAGACCCCGCAGAAATGTCTGACATCGACAACCCCAGAACTGTGCAGGATACACCTGGGCCCAGTAAGACAAAGAAACCAAAAATGACGAAGAAGACTGAAGAAGTCTAGGATGTTGACAACCTATATGTAAGGATGACTTCCATTACACCAGATGAAGAAGGTGATGATGAAGAAGGTACAGAAACTGAACAACAGAAATTCGAAGTAACACCACCTAGGGATGCAGAAGACTCATCAAAGAAAAGGAAGGTATCACCTTTGAAATCTTCCTCCAGAAAGAAACCAAGAACCCCTGTAACCAAGATGCGAATTGACCTCACGTTTGATGACTTTGATTTCATTATTGCAGTGGTCAATGATGCTCAAAGGAAATAATAGAGAAGTAGGAGGCGAAGCAGGAACAAATGTATAGCCAAATTGAGATCGTGCTCCAAGGAGTACAACAAGCACTCCATTCTAGTCGGGAAATATCTACTGCACCTCTGCCAGAAGGAACAACATAAGTGGGAGATGAATCGGTTCAGCTCCGCAAGATTGCTGATACAGTCGAAGTACGCCTTTGACATGCTTAGGAAGAAAAAGCGCAGTCCACCCAGGCCCTAAAGAAAGCACAGGAGGAAATTATTGAACAATGCCAAGCCGTGCAACAAAAGAAGAATGCTCTCCAAGCAAAATTTGAATAAAACAGAGCGAAGATCCAAAAAGAGAAAGAGAAGTTGTTCGCAAAGTAGATAGGAATTGAAGAAGCAGTCAATAGAGCATTTATCTCTGTGACCGGCTTAGAGAAGAAGGCCGAAGATCCCATAGAGTTCCAAGTGATGAAGCTGGCTGAATTTATTCAACAACTTCAACAAAGGGTTGTGGAATTAGAGCTTCAAAACATACCATAGACTCCACAAGAAGTGCGCGACCAACGATAATTGAATGCTCAGAGCATAGTCGAGAGGATTAAAACACTTGTTGTAGAATGTAAATAACTCAGTAGCAGAAGCGCGCAGATATATGAACAACTATCTGAAGACCTAGAGTTGAAGAAACTAGAGTCCCAACTCCAGGAAGCAAAGCATCACGCAGATACAGTACAGGTGCAACTCAAGCTCCTGTCACCCATCAAGAGGATGAAGAGATCTCAGGAACATCACACTTCCCAACAAATCGCTGTTACCATGCAGAACAAAGTGATGGAAGTCACCCAAAAACTCCAGCCGAGCCAGGAGGTGGCCTACCTATTGTTTGAAGAAATTGAAGGCCAAGGAACACTACTTGAACAAGTAGTTGTTACAATCAAGCAGCAACTGGAAGGGCCTATCAATGAAGCGGTTGTTTAGGAATTCGCTGAGCAAGAAGAAGTAGCACAAAGACAAGTCGAAGCAGCTCGAGACCTTTGAGGAAATGTTACATAGACCTGAGTGACTCGGGATGAGTCACAGGTGAGTGTTGGGGGCTTGTTGGCCCTGACCAAGTTTTGAGGAACACTTGGTCATATTTGACTGTTTTTGGGACTTCAACAACTTGTCAAATATGGAACACAATGAAAAGCGGAAATCATGGAAGCTAGACCCCTTTTTGGGTCCTTTTTGGGTTTTGGGGGATAATTTAATGGGAAAGGGATGTCGGCCCATGGGTTTACCCATTCTTAGGCCCAATGTTGTATGTATAAATAGATGTATAGGTGAAGTAAGTGAAAAAGAGAGAGGGGGGGGGAGAAGAGTAGTAGAGTGTGATCTATGTGATGAAAGAGTTGCGATTTGTGCTAAGTGCTAGTAATGATTGTAAATGATTTGTGCATACTGTAAGAGACTAAGTGTAGGATATTGTAGAAGGTTCTGTGCTTTTAGTGCAAGGAAGAAGGATCTAACGAGATGCGTAGATATTCTGTCCTATGTGAAGAGGGATTTGGATGGCTCTGTGTTGTAGCCTGATTAACTGAAGCTAATAAAGAAGAAGACTTTGTGGAGGTAGCCCCAGGGTGGGGGTGAACCACGGTAAATCTGTGTGTTGTGCTCTGTGCCTCGACTTGATGTGTTTGTCTCTTCCTTTGCTAAGTGATTTTATGTGTTTAGATAGATATATTTATGCTTTGTGCTTCTGAGATATGAATGAATGTTAGATCTGGTATGTAAGATGCTTAATGCTTGATCTACCAAATCTAATCTATCTTGTTGGGGCTAAGTGCTAAATTATCTTACATCTAAGTACATATTGCGATGCTCTGTGCTATCTGTGAAGTATCATAAGGGTTGAATATTGATGAATAATATATGCTAGGTGATTGCTAAGTGTTATAATCACAGATTTGTGTCCTAGATAAGGTTGCAGACACCTGAGTCTTGCAACCACCCTACCTTTACCTCGGGTGAGACTTCATCTGCTTCACAGGTGTTGCCGAAAGGGATGGTAGCTAGGGTTTTATTGGTGCATTGTTGTAGCGTTGAACCCTGGGTCTGCCACTGTGCCAACAAAAACCTTTGAATATGCCTTATTATTTACTTAAAAGCCTTACCAAAATGGCTTCCAAAGTTCAGGATAAGCCTCAGAAGGCTAGCAATAATTTTTTTCATCATGGCCTAATCAAACTAGTAGGCTTAGAGGAGTTGAGTAGAAGGGATAAGACATAGGGATATCTTTTGTTTTGGGGAGAGTTTGAACAAGAATCTCAACCAAAAGGAGGAGGAACTTCCTCACAACAACTAAAGACTCCAAACACAAGTAAAAAAATTAGGAGAGCATTGTTACCTATAGAACCTGTAATAGAAGCTTCCTCATCAAAATCAAAGAAAATTAAAAGGAAGCTTGAATTTGGGAAAGATGAAGAGGGTCAAATAAAGGACACCACTACAAAAATCCTCAATTTTCCATATTCATATTCAGAATCAGAGTCACTTGCTATAGAAAGAAAGACTCCAGAAAAGGAAATACCTCAAACATCATCAAAGAAAAGGGTTAGTAAACAACCTAAGGTTCAAAAACTGGAAAAAGAACTAGCAGAGTTATAGGTATTAGAAAGGTATCTCAAAATAGAGAATAAAACTCTTAAAAACATATCTCTTAAAGTTGGTTCTGCATTGGACAAGTTAGCCATTAAATATGAGACTCCAAAGCACAAGAACAAGAAGCTTTAGAAACATAATAGAAGATTGTAGAACATTAATAGGGTTTTGAGGTTTAAACTTGCTCTTAGAAGACCAAAACCTAAATCTTATCCTAGTATTGATACCTTAGCATAATCAACTCTCGGTTTGCATTAAGGTGCTTATGATAGATGGAGTAGAGTTAAAGACTGAACATCAACATTTTTGACCAATTTTGAAGTAGTTACAGTTTTCGACAGCTAAAACATGGTTTAAATTTCATACTTAGCTGCCAAAATATCATTCCCAGAAAATCGGTAGCTAAGTACACTATGTTTTGACCCCACCAGCTACCGAAAGTTCTGTTATGGACAAAGAGCATAGAAATCTTCCCAGATCGATGCAAATTGGTTCCAAAACACTCTAGAAGGCTTCCATAATTACCTTTTAGTTGTAACATGGTATCAAGCTACTACAACAACTTTCATATTGAATTAGATAAGTTTCACTAAAGTAAGTGAAAGTATGTCCTATTTTTTGGGATTTTGTTGTAACTTCCCAAAATTTAGGGTATGAGTCATCAAGCAGTTGTTTCTATTTTAGGAAAACATTCATCTTTGTAACTAAACATATCTAAAGAGGTTTGACCTCCTGGAAACTATATATTCTATGTTTTCTCATGTAAAGGAGAGAGGATTTAGTCTGAGGGATTGAGAGAGAGTTGTAGAGGGTTTATATCTTTGTTTTGGCTTGATATTTTATATCTAAAGACTGTTTGATTCATATTGCCTATGTAAAGACTTCAACTACTTATAAAGTTAATGGTTAGTCTTGTGTCCCTTATCTGTTTATCATCTTCATTTTTTCTTATGAAACACTCTGCTGATGTTATATGATGGTATGGCAAATTCTTATGTTCTGAGAAGGTTGCTTTAAAGGATATTCAGTAATCTTTGCCACATTGGTTTTTTTTCTCCTTAAATCTTATTTGGAATGATTTCTGGATAAAGTTTTATTCTTCTACTGCATAAGGACATTAAGGAAAATATTTTATTTATTGGTGGATTTATCATTTTTTTCTTTCCCTTCTCTCAATCACATCACCCAAAGCTTTAATTCACTAGCCATTAATTTTATTTACCTGGCTTGATGCACCTAGGTAATTGATCTTAACAAATCGTATCATTATTCCCTTTCAAACCAAGCAAGATATATCCATCTCTTAAACACAACCAAATCATTTTTAATATAAGGTTTTCTAGGCTTGACTCAGTAGCAGTCTTGAGTTGACTTCTAGATCTAACATCTTTCAACATCATTGTCGGGAACGAAAATGAAGTAATCTTCCTTGGGAGAAAGGCATCGATCAGATTCTCTTATTGATGGTGAACAAGAAGTGAATATATATCAAATTTCATATCATTCACCTGGTGAATCCACTCCATGATAGATGAATATATTGGCGACTTCACTGGTGTGAAATGGATGCTATTCATGGTCATAGGTATGCATTTTTTGATTTCCCAAACATATTTGGCTTCCCACATCCAGTGCCTACTATATCTTAATGGGATGAATATCTTCCCATATTCAGAGGAAGTAAGCATGATCATCCTGGTGAACACTTATTAAATTTTCATAAATGCATGCTTGAACATGATTTTGTCCATGAGGATGTCTTAATCAAGATGTTCAGATTTTATTTAGAAGAACATGCTTGTGAATGGTGCCAATCCTTCCCTGCTGCTAACATTCATTCACTGAAGGATTTTTATGTTGCATTTAAACAAAGATACTCCGTTGACCTTATTTTTTAGGAATGTTGTATGGGGTTTGAAGTTTAGGATGTTTTCAATCAAGAGCTTGTTGAAGAAATTGTTTCTCAAGATCTTCAACATGTTTTTCATGATGTTCAAAATGACGTACTTTCTCAAGAAACTAAAGTTTAAGAAGATGAGTAGATACCTGGCCTATTTCTTGTTGAAGGTTTTATTTTCTTTGATCAACATGAAGATATTCTTTATCTGTTACAATATCCACTCCAAAGCAGTGAAATCAACCTACACCGATCTTCATTTTTGTAGACAAATAAAATTGTAGCAGATCTAATACTGAGACAATATTCTTTCTTGGATCAACTGGAGGTTCTTTATGAGTTTAAGGATCTAGTGGAAATCTATATGCAATTGAAATGCATCAAACAATCTTATGTTCTTGTTTTTATTAAAGCATAATCCAAGAGCTATAGGTATGGATTTTCAAATCTTTCAACTCCTTTTGTACTACTAGGATTCAAAGGTGAAAGCCAAATGAAGTTTGTTAATCAGTTTCTTGTATGGATTCATTGGAAGTCCAGTTTTACATGGTCTATTACTTCCAAATAGATTAGAATAGGTAGTGTATATAATAAGCTCACTTCCAGAGCATTTGGTTTGCATCAGTATGTTTTGTTTTCAACAGTGTATTTTCATATTTTGGAATAATTTTCAAAAGTTTGGAAGGAGTTAATTGACTCCATAAGCCCAATAAATAAGGCACGGGTCTACAAAAAGTTCTTGGCAGCTCACAAGGAGCATGACATTCCCTGTGGAGCCAAATTTTAACACATATAAATTTTGGATTATGATGTATCAACATGGGTTTCTAGAATGGCATAATTAGAGATTGCATGATAAAACTCATGTTTTAATTTTTGCAACAAATGTCATTTTCAGTAGCTAAAACAACTTTTTTATGGTTATTAGCTACTGAAAGTTAAAGCATTCGATAGCTAAACGATTCATTTACACCTATCATAAGTTTCTGAATGTGCATAATATCACAAGTGACTAAAGGGCCCTATCACTCTCCTAAACCACCATTTGTATGCATGTTATAATTTGTTTATATGCTGTCTAAATCGATTTCGATCATCATTAATATGTTTTCAAAGAAATATGATTATTTTTTTCCTCCATGTCTAGTCGAGAAATTATAACCCTAGATCATACCAATAATTATAACTAGTTTGATTTAACGACCATCATCGTTCAAGTACATTGAATCGATTGCCTGTCTCTTTAAATTATTTAAAATCTTGCCATGGCCACCCAAAGCACTTTCATCTTTGGATGATCCATTCTTGAGATATTTTTCTTCATTTTTCCCACATTCTTTTCTAATTCAATTTCCCGCCCTTACATATCCTGTATCCTTCATCATCAAGCAACCTATGAATAGTCACTAGTTTTTCGACATGAAAATTGCAAGAGGAGGTGTTGTACTTAGAAAGGAATTGCAGGACATTACATATCTTGAGGCACATCCTAAATACTGTGAGCTGTTTAAAAATGTTGGATGTTATAGGTTTTTCCAAAAACTCCAGGGATATCATTAGGGTGTTACAGAGGCGTTTGCTAAAAGTTTTTATGGGGTTAAAATTCAACTTGGACCTGTTCTGATGCAAATAGATGAGGTGAGTATATAAAGAACTAGATAGATGCCGAGTGAAGGTGAAAAATGGTTTAATACCACCTCATTCAAGGAAATTGATTTCATACCATTTCTCAAAAAGGAACATCAGAACATGAAATGGAAATAAGAAATTCTTAGAAGTGATTTGGAGGATAAATGGCAGGAATTGTTGAAGAACATTAAAGTTTATATCATGTGTGAAGGGAGATATGGAAGGATTATGCTTTATCATTTCAAATTGCTTCTTCACTTCACTGGTAAGAAACCTTTGAATATGCCTTATTATTTACTTAAAATCATTACCAAAATGGCTTCCAAAGTTTAGGCCAAGCCTTAGAAGGATAACAACAGTTTGTTTCATCATGGCCTAATTGAACTAATAGTGTTAGAGGAGATGAGTAGAAGGGATAAGAGTTAGGGTTGTATTTTTTTGGGGGGAGATTTTGAACAAGAATGTCAAAAAAAAGGAGAAGGAACCTCCTCACAACAAGTAAAGACTCCAAAGACAAGTAAAAGAAAGAGGATAGCANAGAGGAAGAATTTGAAGTTATTAAATTTATTGAGGACCATGCCCCATTTCCAGCTTTGTTAGGCAAGATCTGGATTGAAAAAGACCGGATCCAGAGAAAAGAAGAAAAGGAATCCCTAGAACAGAAGAAGCAAGAACTCATGGAATTTATGACTAGAAGGATCGCCTACTTAATGGAAGAACAAGAGAATAGATCTAAGCTATTGAACACTAGGGACTTGGATGTTGAAGCTATAAGAGCATTATAAGAACCACAGAAGACCGAAATACCTAGTCCATATGATGAAGGAGTATTACCCTTGGATAAGAATCATAATGGAAAAAGGATGACCGAGACGAAGCTCACTGGGAAGAAGGCTAAGAAGCTAAGTAAGAAGAGAGCCAAGAACGAAAAGTTACAGAAGATTCCAGAGGAAACTTCACAGAAGGAAAAATCACAGGAATTGAGCTTCGCCGAGATATGAGAATAACGACATATGGCACTTCGTCCTGGCAAAGCAATATAGCCATTGGACTGATATACCCGTTCAATTTCTACCCTGAACAGACAAAAAATCATTAAAGGATCACCACCAGACCGTTGGACCACACCATAATAGATGGATCAACATTCATGGAAGCTTCATACCTGTTGCAAGCAGAATGTTGAAGAATTTCGTATTTAGCTCGTCACGTCGTGCCCGAAGAACACTTTTGCCAACTGAAAAGTTGAAGCTCATAGAAAAAGTGATTGTCTACAGTGATCATTGAAAGAATATTGTTCATCCTAGTGCAGTATTATGAGATCATCGTGCCTTGATTGTCTTTCCTGAGTGCATATGTCCGATGAGCTCACCGCACTTGAGGAATTCATAACATAGGTCCTTCTCAATTTAATGACTAAGAGAGTCATGTCGAAAAGAAGAATGTCCACCAGAGTCCAAGCATCATTGAAGAGAGGAGTGCAAGCCTCCCCGTTGACTGCTCGAGAAGGAACACCTCGAGACGACACAGAGAGAAGAACTAAGAATAAGGATGACATAGCCAACGCAAAGTTAGTGCCATCCATCCTACCATCTTACATACCTCCTCTGAGCGGTGAGATTAATAGGGACAATGTCCCTAGAGACTTTGAATACATCCTAGTCACTGCATATCTACCAAAAGGAGTATGCAACTACCACACAGATCAGAAAAAGGTTACAACATTAAAGTTTTGTGACTTCAACCTGGGGGACCATAAAGTTTACAACATGCTCACCCCATATAAGTACTTGATGAGAACTAAGGAAAAGATTCGAAGCTCATCCCTCAACAATGGAAGATGAACCTCACGCAGTCTACTTTGCTCAACGTTATGAAAATACCACACTTTGGCAGACACTAGGAGGTGAATTCTTGTGTAAAATTGTTGCTAGCAAGTTACCACGAGGGATACCTATGGTTAGACCATCTCATAACTGTTGATCCAACACTGATCAATAGGATCACCAAGCTTAGCATGTAGGGTCCTGATCCCCATGAGTACTATCCTGGAAAGATCGCAGATCACTTTCTTGTGTAGAAGATCAAAGAAGCCTATGGTGATGTTGAGAAAGGCGTGAGAGGATACAAGGTAGCTTCTATTGAAAGTGGTGCAGTGTGCCTTGCATGACAACTGATCGTAGGGAAGTTGGTACACAAGAATCAACCAACACAAGTATTTGGATTTGTAGTTGACCTCGTAGGAAAGTGTGCACAGGGACTATAGATGAACTGGGTGAAGTACCTAGTGAATCAACTGGAGATTGACTGCAGAGAAGCCCAGGATCATGGGCATGAATTCCATTTCAGCTGGCTCCTGATACTGATCGCTTTTGTTGCATGGGAGCTATCGGAAGGCACAACCTTCCTAGACCTTGACCCCTTTGAGCCACTATCTGCGAAGTTCAGTACATTATGGTACTCGAATGACATGAGCAAGCAATGGAAATTGAATGTCGTTTTCCACGCGTACTATAACCAATTGAAAGAAACCATAAGGAGTGAACCTCGCATAACCCCAAACAATTTACAGATATTCCAACCTCTGATAAAGTTTAGCATGTACTGCCACTTTATATACCTAACCCCACATGCTGATGAGCACTAGGAAAAACTTCAGTCCTATTCTAAGCTGATAGAAGAAGACTTAGAAGAGATCACCAGGGAATGGTCAGCAGAACTCCTTGTTTCAGCAGACCCCGCAGAAATGTCTGACATCGACAACCCCAGAACTGTGCAGGATACACCTGGGCCCAGTAAGACAAAGAAACCAAAAATGACGAAGAAGACTGAAGAAGTCTAGGATGTTGACAACCTATATGTAAGGATGACTTCCATTACACCAGATGAAGAAGGTGATGATGAAGAAGGTACAGAAACTGAACAACAGAAATTCGAAGTAACACCACCTAGGGATGCAGAAGACTCATCAAAGAAAAGGAAGGTATCACCTTTGAAATCTTCCTCCAGAAAGAAACCAAGAACCCCTGTAACCAAGATGCGAATTGACCTCACGTTTGATGACTTTGATTTCATTATTGCAGTGGTCAATGATGCTCAAAGGAAATAATAGAGAAGTAGGAGGCGAAGCAGGAACAAATGTATAGCCAAATTGAGATCGTGCTCCAAGGAGTACAACAAGCACTCCATTCTAGTCGGGAAATATCTACTGCACCTCTGCCAGAAGGAACAACATAAGTGGGAGATGAATCGGTTCAGCTCCGCAAGATTGCTGATACAGTCGAAGTACGCCTTTGACATGCTTAGGAAGAAAAAGCGCAGTCCACCCAGGCCCTAAAGAAAGCACAGGAGGAAATTATTGAACAATGCCAAGCCGTGCAACAAAAGAAGAATGCTCTCCAAGCAAAATTTGAATAAAACAGAGCGAAGATCCAAAAAGAGAAAGAGAAGTTGTTCGCAAAGTAGATAGGAATTGAAGAAGCAGTCAATAGAGCATTTATCTCTGTGACCGGCTTAGAGAAGAAGGCCGAAGATCCCATAGAGTTCCAAGTGATGAAGCTGGCTGAATTTATTCAACAACTTCAACAAAGGGTTGTGGAATTAGAGCTTCAAAACATACCATAGACTCCACAAGAAGTGCGCGACCAACGATAATTGAATGCTCAGAGCATAGTCGAGAGGATTAAAACACTTGTTGTAGAATGTAAATAACTCAGTAGCAGAAGCGCGCAGATATATGAACAACTATCTGAAGACCTAGAGTTGAAGAAACTAGAGTCCCAACTCCAGGAAGCAAAGCATCACGCAGATACAGTACAGGTGCAACTCAAGCTCCTGTCACCCATCAAGAGGATGAAGAGATCTCAGGAACATCACACTTCCCAACAAATCGCTGTTACCATGCAGAACAAAGTGATGGAAGTCACCCAAAAACTCCAGCCGAGCCAGGAGGTGGCCTACCTATTGTTTGAAGAAATTGAAGGCCAAGGAACACTACTTGAACAAGTAGTTGTTACAATCAAGCAGCAACTGGAAGGGCCTATCAATGAAGCGGTTGTTTAGGAATTCGCTGAGCAAGAAGAAGTAGCACAAAGACAAGTCGAAGCAGCTCGAGACCTTTGAGGAAATGTTACATAGACCTGAGTGACTCGGGATGAGTCACAGGTGAGTGTTGGGGGCTTGTTGGCCCTGACCAAGTTTTGAGGAACACTTGGTCATATTTGACTGTTTTTGGGACTTCAACAACTTGTCAAAGATGGAACACAATGAAAAGCGGAAATCATGGAAGCTAGACCCCTTTTTGGGTTTTGGGGGATAATTTAATGGGAAAGGGATGTCGGCCCATGGGTTTACCCATGCTTAGGCCCAATGTTGTATGTATAAATAGATGTATAGGTGAAGTAAGTGAAAAAGAGAGAGGGGGGGGGAGAAGAGTAGTAGAGTGTGATCTATGTGATGAAAGAGTTGTGATTTGTGCTAAGTGCTAGTAATGATTGTAAATGATTTGTGCATACTGTAAGAGACTAAGTGTAGGATATTGTAGAAGGCTCTGTGCTTTTAGTGCAAGGAAGAAGGATCTAGCGAGATGCGTAGATATTCTTTCCTATGTGAAGAGGGATTTGGATGGCTCTGTGTTGTAGCCTGTTTAACTGAAGCTAATAAAGAAGAAGACTTTGTGGAGGTAGCCCCAGGGTGGGGGTGAACCACGGTAAATCTGTGTGTTGTGCTCTGTGCCTCGACCTGATGTGTTTGTCTCTTCCTTTGCTAAGTGATTTGATGTGTTTAGATAGATATATTTATGCTTTGTGCTTCTGAGATATGAATGAATGTTAGATCTGGTATGTAAGATGCTTAGCACTTGATCTACCAAATCTAATCTATCTTGTTGGGGCTAAGTGCTAAATTATCTTACATCTAAGTACATATTGCGATGCTCTGTGCTATCTGTGAAGTATCATAAGGGTTGAATATTGATGAATAATATATGCTAGGTGATTGCTAAGTGTTATAATCACAGATTTGTGTCCTAGATAAGGTTGCAGACACCTGAGTCTTGCAACCACCCTACCTTTACCTCGGGTGAGACTTCATCTGCTTCACAGGTGTTGCCGAAAGGGATGGTAGCTAGGGTTTTATTGGTGCATTGTTGTAGCGTTGAACCCTGGGTCTGCCACTGTGCCAACAAAAACCTTTGAATATGCCTTATTATTTACTTAAAAGCCTTACCAAAATGGCTTCCAAAGTTCAGGATAAGCCTCAGAAGGCTAGCAATAATTTTTTTCATCATGGCCTAATCAAACTAGTAGGCTTAGAGGAGTTGAGTAGAAGGGATAAGACATAGGGATATCTTTTGTTTTGGGGAGAGTTTGAACAAGAATCTCAACCAAAAGGAGGAGGAACTTCCTCACAACAACTAAAGACTCCAAACACAAGTAAAAAAATTAGGAGAGCATTGTTACCTATAGAACCTGTAATAGAAGCTTCCTCATCAAAATCAAAGAAAATTAAAAGGAAGCTTGAATTTGGGAAAGATGAAGAGGGTCAAATAAAGGACACCACTACAAAAATCCTCAATTTTCCATATTCATATTCAGAATCAGAGTCACTTGCTATAGAAAGAAAGACTCCAGAAAAGGAAATACCTCAAACATCATCAAAGAAAAGGGTTAGTAAACAACCTAAGGTTCAAAAACTGGAAAAAGAACTAGCAGAGTTATAGGTATTAGAAAGGTATCTCAAAATAGAGAATAAAACTCTTAAAAACATATCTCTTAAAGTTGGTTCTGCATTGGACAAGTTAGCCATTAAATATGAGACTCCAAAGCACAAGAACAAGAAGCTTTAGAAACATAATAGAAGATTGTAGAACATTAATAGGGTTTTGAGGTTTAAACTTGCTCTTAGAAGACCAAAACCTAAATCTTATCCTAGTATTGATACCTTAGCATAATCAACTCTCGGTTTGCATTAAGGTGCTTATGATAGATGGAGTAGAGTTAAAGACTGAACATCAACATTTTTGACCAATTTTGAAGTAGTTACAGTTTTCGACAGCTAAAACATGGTTTAAATTTCATACTTAGCTGCCAAAATATCATTCCCAGAAAATCGGTAGCTAAGTACACTATGTTTTGACCCCACCAGCTACCGAAAGTTCTGTTATGGACAAAGAGCATAGAAATCTTCCCAGATCGATGCAAATTGGTTCCAAAACACTCTAGAAGGCTTCCATAATTACCTTTTAGTTGTAACATGGTATCAAGCTACTACAACAACTTTCATATTGAATTAGATAAGTTTCACTAAAGTAAGTGAAAGTATGTCCTATTTTTTGGGATTTTGTTGTAACTTCCCAAAATTTAGGGTATGAGTCATCAAGCAGTTGTTTCTATTTTAGGAAAACATTCATCTTTGTAACTAAACATATCTAAAGAGGTTTGACCTCCTGGAAACTATATATTCTATGTTTTCTCATGTAAAGGAGAGAGGATTTAGTCTGAGGGATTGAGAGAGAGTTGTAGAGGGTTTATATCTTTGTTTTGGCTTGATATTTTATATCTAAAGACTGTTTGATTCATATTGCCTATGTAAAGACTTCAACTACTTATAAAGTTAATGGTTAGTCTTGTGTCCCTTATCTGTTTATCATCTTCATTTTTTCTTATGAAACACTCTGCTGATGTTATATGATGGTATGGCAAATTCTTATGTTCTGAGAAGGTTGCTTTAAAGGATATTCAGTAATCTTTGCCACATTGGTTTTTTTTCTCCTTAAATCTTATTTGGAATGATTTCTGGATAAAGTTTTATTCTTCTACTGCATAAGGACATTAAGGAAAATATTTTATTTATTGGTGGATTTATCATTTTTTTCTTTCCCTTCTCTCAATCACATCACCCAAAGCTTTAATTCACTAGCCATTAATTTTATTTACCTGGCTTGATGCACCTAGGTAATTGATCTTAACAAATCGTATCATTATTCCCTTTCAAACCAAGCAAGATATATCCATCTCTTAAACACAACCAAATCATTTTTAATATAAGGTTTTCTAGGCTTGACTCAGTAGCAGTCTTGAGTTGACTTCTAGATCTAACATCTTTCAACATCATTGTCGGGAACGAAAATGAAGTAATCTTCCTTGGGAGAAAGGCATCGATCAGATTCTCTTATTGATGGTGAACAAGAAGTGAATATATATCAAATTTCATATCATTCACCTGGTGAATCCACTCCATGATAGATGAATATATTGGCGACTTCACTGGTGTGAAATGGATGCTATTCATGGTCATAGGTATGCATTTTTTGATTTCCCAAACATATTTGGCTTCCCACATCCAGTGCCTACTATATCTTAATGGGATGAATATCTTCCCATATTCAGAGGAAGTAAGCATGATCATCCTGGTGAACACTTATTAAATTTTCATAAATGCATGCTTGAACATGATTTTGTCCATGAGGATGTCTTAATCAAGATGTTCAGATTTTATTTAGAAGAACATGCTTGTGAATGGTGCCAATCCTTCCCTGCTGCTAACATTCATTCACTGAAGGATTTTTATGTTGCATTTAAACAAAGATACTCCGTTGACCTTATTTTTTAGGAATGTTGTATGGGGTTTGAAGTTTAGGATGTTTTCAATCAAGAGCTTGTTGAAGAAATTGTTTCTCAAGATCTTCAACATGTTTTTCATGATGTTCAAAATGACGTACTTTCTCAAGAAACTAAAGTTTAAGAAGATGAGTAGATACCTGGCCTATTTCTTGTTGAAGGTTTTATTTTCTTTGATCAACATGAAGATATTCTTTATCTGTTACAATATCCACTCCAAAGCAGTGAAATCAACCTACACCGATCTTCATTTTTGTAGACAAATAAAATTGTAGCAGATCTAATACTGAGACAATATTCTTTCTTGGATCAACTGGAGGTTCTTTATGAGTTTAAGGATCTAGTGGAAATCTATATGCAATTGAAATGCATCAAACAATCTTATGTTCTTGTTTTTATTAAAGCATAATCCAAGAGCTATAGGTATGGATTTTCAAATCTTTCAACTCCTTTTGTACTACTAGGATTCAAAGGTGAAAGCCAAATGAAGTTTGTTAATCAGTTTCTTGTATGGATTCATTGGAAGTCCAGTTTTACATGGTCTATTACTTCCAAATAGATTAGAATAGGTAGTGTATATAATAAGCTCACTTCCAGAGCATTTGGTTTGCATCAGTATGTTTTGTTTTCAACAGTGTATTTTCATATTTTGGAATAATTTTCAAAAGTTTGGAAGGAGTTAATTGACTCCATAAGCCCAATAAATAAGGCACGGGTCTACAAAAAGTTCTTGGCAGCTCACAAGGAGCATGACATTCCCTGTGGAGCCAAATTTTAACACATATAAATTTTGGATTATGATGTATCAACATGGGTTTCTAGAATGGCATAATTAGAGATTGCATGATAAAACTCATGTTTTAATTTTTGCAACAAATGTCATTTTCAGTAGCTAAAACAACTTTTTTATGGTTATTAGCTACTGAAAGTTAAAGCATTCGATAGCTAAACGATTCATTTACACCTATCATAAGTTTCTGAATGTGCATAATATCACAAGTGACTAAAGGGCCCTATCACTCTCCTAAACCACCATTTGTATGCATGTTATAATTTGTTTATATGCTGTCTAAATCGATTTCGATCATCATTAATATGTTTTCAAAGAAATATGATTATTTTTTTCCTCCATGTCTAGTCGAGAAATTATAACCCTAGATCATACCAATAATTATAACTAGTTTGATTTAACGACCATCATCGTTCAAGTACATTGAATCGATTGCCTGTCTCTTTAAATTATTTAAAATCTTGCCATGGCCACCCAAAGCACTTTCATCTTTGGATGATCCATTCTTGAGATATTTTTCTTCATTTTTCCCACATTCTTTTCTAATTCAATTTCCCGCCCTTACATATCCTGTATCCTTCATCATCAAGCAACCTATGAATAGTCACTAGTTTTTCGACATGAAAATTGCAAGAGGAGGTGTTGTACTTAGAAAGGAATTGCAGGACATTACATATCTTGAGGCACATCCTAAATACTGTGAGCTGTTTAAAAATGTTGGATGTTATAGGTTTTTCCAAAAACTCCAGGGATATCATTAGGGTGTTACAGAGGCGTTTGCTAAAAGTTTTTATGGGGTTAAAATTCAACTTGGACCTGTTCTGATGCAAATAGATGAGGTGAGTATATAAAGAACTAGATAGATGCCGAGTGAAGGTGAAAAATGGTTTAATACCACCTCATTCAAGGAAATTGATTTCATACCATTTCTCAAAAAGGAACATCAGAACATGAAATGGAAATAAGAAATTCTTAGAAGTGATTTGGAGGATAAATGGCAGGAATTGTTGAAGAACATTAAAGTTTATATCATGTGTGAAGGGAGATATGGAAGGATTATGCTTTATCATTTCAAATTGCTTCTTCACTTCACTGGTAAGAAACCTTTGAATATGCCTTATTATTTACTTAAAATCATTACCAAAATGGCTTCCAAAGTTTAGGCCAAGCCTTAGAAGGATAACAACAGTTTGTTTCATCATGGCCTAATTGAACTAATAGTGTTAGAGGAGATGAGTAGAAGGGATAAGAGTTAGGGTTGTATTTTTTTGGGGGGAGATTTTGAACAAGAATGTCAAAAAAAAGGAGAAGGAACCTCCTCACAACAAGTAAAGACTCCAAAGACAAGTAAAAGAAAGAGGATAGCA
>JZKD02S1803496.1:16894-37152 GCA_000966675.3 Picea glauca | reverse complement strand
GAGGTGGTACTCCTCTTTCTCACTCAAATTTTCATTATAATTATTAAAATAATAAATTTAGACATTCATATCATCTTCACCCATGAGTGTACCAGGTGGTAAAATAAACGAAATGATAGCAAATAAATTATAACGGAAAAATAAAAACATCACTTAAAATGTACAAAATAACTACATTCAATCCATCAAATCCATTCATTTGTGTACTAAGAAAAGAGATCTGAAGAAAATATCATAAGTCAGAAAATATATTAGTAGTCCAAAAAAATCAAAGAGATTTAAATGATTTCATTCATTTAATATCAGAAGATGCATAGAAGAAACACACTCAAGATCTCATGCTTATGTAAAATTCAAAAATCACAAAGTTATGAACTCCTAGAGTAGCTCTCTATGAGAGTAAAAAAAAATATTACAAATTGATGTTCAAGTTCAAATAAAATGTGTGCAACAACACTACATAATATTCATGATACTTAAACGATTAAAGGAATGTGTTTGTCCTATTGGACTAGGATGGGGCTTCTATGGACCATATATAGTAGAGGTAACCTAGAAGAAGAAAATGAATTTAATCGGTTCATATTTACTATTAAACAATAAACCTATGAAATTGGACGATCAAAGATTGGGACGAAAGAAGGGAAATGTTTTGAAAATGAGTGTACTCACAAAAATGAAAGTGGAATGATGGATGGATCTCTCTTTTGTTTTTTATTTGTTGAGCCTTCATATATATAACTGGGACTTTATTCTTTTTGGTTCAAGTACTTATTGTATTAGTTATCTATTTCAATGAAATTGATATACTCTTTTAATGGTGAAATTGTTATGTTCCTCTTAACCCGAAGCAAAAATATCGCCTCTTCCTTTATAATACTATCTTCATCTTCTTGGAATTATTTATGGTTAAGGTTTTTTCCTTTTTTTGAAATGAAATTTTAGGTCCCTTGGTACATGTGAACTTATATTCATGTCCCTAACTAGGACCCACTTTAGAAGTTTCATAAATTTATTTTAATAAACCATTTTTAAAAAAAACAATTTGTTGCCAAGTAATAAATAGTAATGATTGCATTTTAATTTTTAGGGCATGATAATTATCATTCCATCCATATAAACCATTTCCAAATTGTTTTTAATGTCTCTATATTTCCAACAAGCTCTCATTTTCTTATTTTCTCAATTTGGACACCAGGAACTCAATTTATGGCTTCTGAAAGATGGGCACCCAACAACCGTTGATTTATTCTCCACGTGAATCCTTGGCCCTTGATTTACAAATACGCCTTATTTATCCCACATGAATTGTGGAAGGGTACTCATAACACATTTAGCAATAAATGGCCTCCATAGTGTTTTTGTGTTGTAATGTCCCCTAGCTTAACTGAGGAACATTACTATGCATAATACACATAAAAATCAAAATGTTTCTAGCTAATTCACTTTCTTGTAGATTACCATCCATAATTTTTACACATAGTTAACTAGATTATAAATCTCGTAATGAAATGCATCTAGAACATCCTAAATGAACATGAATGTAATTAATACGTCATTTACAATAACACATAAAACCATTATCATTCATGGAGTTAAGTGAACAACCATAAGACTCATAAGAAAACTCAAATAATAGATAAACACTTATCTTTAAAACAAAGTCTATGAAACTAGATTCTTAGGAAGGATGTTCCACCCAAAATAGACTTTTTGTTCCAAATCTCAATAGCAACTCACCCCCTAGTTGGGGCTAGGAATCCACAAGAGAAGGGTTCCTCTCACAATCCACTCAGAACTCAATATCTCACAACCCACTGGTATTCTCCTACGAATATCCCAGATTTCCTCCAACTCTCTTCCTCTCGACCTGACAAACCCAAGGAATGTACCCCTTCACTACTCTTAATCCATCAGGAATAGCATGTTAGATAGATGGTTGTCATTGATGGCAACCCTAGTCAATCCTAAATAATCCCTAAAGCAAGGTTTGTTATTGGATAAATTCGTAGGTGTGGACACTAACTAATCTCCCTAGATCCACCTGGATCTAGAACAAAGCACGACAGAACATGACTCTTTCCCTAGATTTTGATCATTGAATTAAATAGGAGGCAAGAACTAGTAACATACCTTATTATCGCTTCCTATGGTCTTTGTTTCTCTTGCTTCACTCCAGTGCTCTTGTACAGTCAAGACCAAGACAACACAAACCAACCAAAGTGAAGAAAGCACGATCTATTCAACAGTCAATCTATGTATATGATCAAGGAATTATACAATAAAGTGGAAATATATTTATGGCAAATGGACATATTACTGTATCATATTAATGGAAAGTAAATATTACAACCTGAGCCTTGATGTCACAAACTTCCTTTTGATGGCCCTTGGCTTTGACACGCACACTTTCTCACTTGCATGAATAAGATCAACTCTTTTGGATAAACTTGTTGGAGTCTCCAAGTTGTTGTAGCTTCAGTCCTTCACACAATTCTTTCACTAATTCTCCAATGAATCTTGCTTAACCTTTCTTAACCTTTTCCATGAGAATTCCCTCAATATATAGGAGAGAGTGAATTAGTTACTTGGACGAGAATAATCCCAAAATATCAGGGAATCCAGTACTAGGATAACCATTCGAATGCCATCTCATCCTTCTAGAAGATTCTCTTCTAGAAGCATCAAGAATTCATCTTTTTCCTTGCTTTAGAAAGAGTTCACACCCTAGCAGTTCAACACAGAGAGAACTTCTCACACCTTGGCTTAAGGCAGCCTGTGAGAATGGGTCATTCTCGCAGGCAAATGTATTAACAGCCTGCGAACCTCCTTCAAAAAATGATATTTCTGGAAAGAGAAGAAAGTAACTTTTCTCAGGAGAAAATTCTTATGAAGAGCCTAAGTACACCATCATCAATACATCATAATGATGACCAAAATCATGGGTAAAAAAATGCCTCCCAAAGTATGAGGGTGGAACCAGTGACAGCCAATAGACTTTGTACGTTGCATGTGTGTGTTGAGAACCAGGAGCACATCTAATCGGAAACCTGCGAACAACCAAGCATCTGCAGAATATCGTATATATCAATTATGAGGTAGGCATTCCCATACTCAGATCACAAACTGATGACATTATAGACATGGGTCATGGCCACCAATCATACACTGTGGATCCATGCCGTCAAAATATAGCATAGCCACCGGAATACACTATGGATCTATGCGAGAAATTTCAAATCAAGATGACATAGCCATGAGACATACACAGTGGATCTATGTGTCACAAATTATACATACTCCATCGCAACCTAGATCGCAAAGATGATATCCAGGTCTTCAATATCATCTCCCAAAGTACGAATCTAACCATGTGATTACATGTGTTGAAGTCGAACATGGTAGAAACCACTTGATTGTCGGTCATTGATGAAACCGTTAACAAGTGCGAGGGAAATCACCATTGATGTCAATGACTCCCAAGGTACCATAGTACAATCCATCAAGTGTGAATAAATGAGTTGAAGTCGAACATCCGATGGAATCTTTCGATCAGGGGTCAATGATGTAAACCCATTATCGAAAGCAAGGAAACCTTCCATTAAGGAATGCAAGCTCGAAGGTACTAAATAATTTCTAAGTCTTGATTCTGGATAATGAGTTGAAGTCGACGGAACAAAATTCGTCACAAGAGGGCCTTGATGTATCCCCCATCAATGACACGAAATGAGTAACATATTTTGAAGGTGAAACAGAGTATGATGTGAATTGGACTGGACACTGGGAAGGCCGACACAGAGAGAATGGATAACTGCAGATGGCCGACTCAAAATAGGTTTCAGATAGACTTCTCTTGAACATATGAACGACACGACCAATGATTTGGCATCATTGACTCAAATATGACACGGGGAATGACCTTGTAGTAAATCGAATGAGAGGCAAATGGATTTCCCAAAACAGCTTCAAATGATGAATAGGGGGTGTCATGTTCAAGAGCGACACTTACTGCCAATTAATATGAAGATGAAAACATATCCCTTTCCCAAATTTTCCCCACCATTTCTGGCGAGTACCTCTTTATTTTTACGCAAGCTTGAGGAGCATAACATATTCTTGTTTATATAAGCTCATCCTTCGGATGAGTCCCTCGGAGTATGTTTAACGAACCCTAAGAAGGAGTGGTTCGGTCCCATCACGGGTCTGTCAATGTTTGTTTAATGAGTCCAGAGATAGAAAACTCAAAGGTTTTTCAAGATTATAGAGTTTGGAAAAACACTTAAAAGAGAAATCTCTTAGTTCCTTTTTCGTAAAATAGTCTGGATGAGACCGAAAAAGAGATAAATTATCGCTCACCAGACGCTTACTTCAAATACTTTATCGAGCGTAAAAATAGCAAGGTCGCTCGATGATCTTTTCATGTTTAGAGAGTCTGAAAAGAGCTTAAAGAGGACTCCAGGGGGTTCCTTTTTCATATAACCTTGTTGAGCTCGAAAAAGTGATAAAAGTATGCTCGATCACGTTCTCATGTATTTAAAAGTGCAAGAACAGACAAAAATGACGCTCGAGGTTTTATGTAAAAACCATAAAAAACCAATCAAAAACACGCAATAACAAAGAAAAATATGTCTGTAGCCCTATATTCAATCATCAAAATCATCACGCCTGCAAGAGTTACACTCAACATGACATTAGGGATTAGGGTTTAATTGATAAATAATCATAAAAAAACAAAATGATATAGTAAAAGTAAATAAAAGGAGTAAATACTCTTTTTACCACACCATTTTTACATTTCCACTATTGAGCTCAAAAACCCTTCTTTTACCCTCCAAGATCGGCGTCAGATTGCGGGATCTACGAGAGACCATTCAGCGAGCTGTCTGCAACATTTAGGTAGGATCTTCGTCCTTAACACTTTCATGGTTTAAATTTGTAATTTCATTGGTTAAATTTCCATTTTTAAGTTGGTTTTCTAGGCCCTACATGTGTGCTGYCATTCTTGCAGGCAGGCTATACGSGGCCTRCGAGAATGATTCATTCTCGCAGGTGAGMCTTAAACYGCCTGCAAGGTTCTCACAYTGTGCACACAGGGCACCTGTGAGAACCGCAAAGCCCAAAAAAAATTTAAATTTTTACCCAATGAAAAAGATCCAAAGCATGAAAAAAGTTATTAATCTTCTTATTGTGTTCCTTATGCAGATAATTGGCCATCAACATGGTGCTAGAGTGGCGCGAAAGGTAACATGAAGAGGACAATGCAATGGCCAAAAATCATCCACCTACCATAGCTTCTTTGAGAGAATGTGGGATCTTGAAGTACTTTCGCATCCCGGGCATGAGGGCCCAAATCAGACTATTAGAGTAACTGGTGCGTATGTGGGACCATGATTAGTAGGTGTTTCAGGTGGGGGTCCACACACTGTCCTTAGACATTGAGGACATTTACTTTTTGACCAGATTGTCCTGACAGGGATACTATGTGAGCCTGACCAATAGTAGAGGTGGTGGGCTACAGATGAGTGAGTATTGTTGTATACACTGCATTCCCGAGGCTGAGAGAAAGAAAGGAAAAGTAGTGATTTGGGGGGTATGATATTTGACCCTCCATACTATATTATTCACAATAGCTCGGATGGATGGGAGTTCTGCTCCTCACATGGTGTTACAGAGTTAATTTGAGTATGCTATTGAGTGTACTGAGCCTTGAGTGTTCAACTGGGTAGATGTTGTGCTGCGCAATATAAAAAAGCAATTGACTAAGTGCAGACGCGACAATCTAAAGAAATTCGGGTATGGATCTTTGTTAGTATCCTTCTTCCTTGAGCGGGTCCCATTACTGAGGCTATAGGTGGAGTGGAATTTATCGTCTCCCAGGGATCCACGGATACTGAGATGGTGTCGACTCATAGCCCGGCACGTAGCAGGATCGATCATCAAATATGATGATACTTTCTTTGACTGGCTTCAACCACAGATGTTGATGGTTGATGACTACGCTTATGTTGGGATGGATTTTCGAGGAGATCCGGATTTGGTATTACCAGAGGATGCTCAGTGGGGGGACCTTGGTAAGAAGTACACACATTCCCCCTATTAAATGTTTTTGAATTTTTAATCATAGTCAAATGTTTTTGTTTTATATGTTCATCCAAAGACTAATACAAAATTGTTTGTTGATAACACAGATGTTGGACCTTACAGACCCCCCGGCACTTCTCCCATCCAGGAGTGAGGAGAGGTAGCAGCAGCACCACAATATGTTGAGGATTATCAAGTGGTGGAATAGAATCTAGAGGGCCTGACTGCAGACATTCCAGATATGACTCTGGAAGAGGTTCCACGACGCGATCAACGTCATACTGTAGGGGTATCAGCATCTATGAGTCTACTGCTCCGTAGGGTTGCTAGGGCAGTTGTGTGTTACCATGAACGTCATCCATGACGTCACTTTGTAGAAGCTATGAGCTTCAAATTTTGACATTTTGGTCTTCGAACAAACTTTTTTGTAAAAAAATCTTTTGATCATTATATATATAGACAGCTTCTACCAATTTTCTTTATATTGTGTGAATTTCGATGTGTTTGATTTATAAATGATTCAAATGTCTGTTCAATACATAATTATCCAATGCATTTTTTAATGTATTTAGACATCTAGGAATATGTTGATATTCAATATAATCAAAATAACGTTCCAATAGGTGAATTCTCAAATATACCCGTAACAAAGTAGGACTTCGAATAGAGCATATATTACTTAATTGTAGTACTACAAGATGCGATTCAAGTCGCACAACCAAATGAAAAATTCCAAGTGAGATAGCATCAACCAATAATTCAATAACGGCGTTATACTCTGCAATTTTGTTGGTTGCATGGCCGAGGCACACACCTTGTAAAGATACAAGTTTGTTTGTTGGGGTATAGATTTCCCACGCAGCGGAAGCAAGGTTCCAAGTACTACGGCTAGCACCATCCGCGAAGCCAATATAGGGTAGAGAAGATTCCAACATCTGGAAATCAAACACAACGTCACATAAAGGCAGAGACCAGATAACGACCAAAGCAAACTATAGTAACACACACAAAGTATGATACATTAGAATACAAGTACTTGTGCACAGATGAATTATGCATAGTACTTCTTCAGGTACAACCCATTTCTGGGTTCACTCAAAGGGATACCATCGTAATCTACCAAATCATACGCTCCCTTTTCCAAAACTCGATGAACAATATAAGGACCTCGCCACATGGGTTTGAATTTCCCAGCTCCTAACAAATCTTGATCTTGTTCATAAACAAGAACAAGATCACCTTCAAAGAAAATGTGAGGCTTGACATGCTTGTCATATTAGGCCTTGACACGTTTTTTCTGGGATTCTATTACTAGGGTGGCATCACGTTGATTTTTGTCTAATCGCATTAGATACAATAGACGTTCTTCTTCAGCAGAAGTGTTGGGTAGGAGTTCAACAGCTAGCTTCAGAGAGGGTATCTCACATTCTATATGAAGAATGGCTTCCACACCATAGACTAATTGAAAAGGAAAAAACCTAGTAGCGGACTTGACGGATGTCCGGTACGCCCACAATGTTGAAAACAACATTGTGTGCCAACTTGTTTTATGAATTCCTATCATTCGTCAAAGCATAGTTATGAGAACTTTGTTGATTGCTTCAACCTTTTCGTTAGCTTGTGGATAATAGGGCATTAAGTTATCATGATGAAGACCCAGCTTCTTAGTAAGTTCGGACATCATAAAATTCCTAAAGTGGCTACCGTGATTAGTGACGATAGCTTGGGGAACATCGAAACGAGCTATGACATGATTAAAAAGAAACAAGGTTGCAGTCTTTCCAGTATTGTCGAATGTCGGCATCGCCTCGGCCCATTTCGTAAATTAATCAACGGCTACAATGATGTAACCATTCCCCCCGGTCGAGTGAGGGTGACAGGTCATGAAATCGATGCCCCATTTTGCAAAAGGACCAATTGAGACCACAGGATGAAGAGGAGCAAGATGTGACCGAAGTTTCTGATTGTAGGTCTGGTAGGCATGGCATTTCTGAATGGCAGTAATGCAGTCATTAAACAAAGAAGGCCAAAAATACCCTGCACATATGATCTTCTGGGCAGTAGCATACCCAGACATATGACCACCACATGCTCTAGAATGGTAGTCATTCAGAGCTTTCTCAGCCTCGTCGAACGTTAGACAATGTTGAAAAATAGAGTCAATCCCCTGTCGGTAAAGAGTATCTCCGAGGATAATGTATTGATGAGCTTGATAGCGTATATGACGTCGTTCAGTACTAGACAAAGCAAGTCGTAAAGTCTAGGTTTGGAGATATATAATGATATCCCCATACCAAAGATCATCAGTGCTAATAAGGAAAAGAGATTCATCGGGTAATGAATCAACTACTACATTTTTCGTTGTAGAATGAGGAAAATCACATATCAACTCAGCAAAAACTAAAGATTTTTTAGACTTGGTGCAATCGAATTCCAAGTCAAACTCCTGGAGTATCACAATCCATTTGGAGTATTTTCCCCTGAGCAATTGATGTGTCAAAATGTGTTGCATAGAGTTGCAATGAGAAATCACCATAGTCTTGCGTGAGAGGATATAGTGTCAGAAGCGTTGGACGGCTTGAACGGCAGCCAAGGCCAGTTTTTCGACATGTTGATATTTGATTTCAGTGGGTGTGAGAATTAGACTCAAGTAATAAACAACATGTTCGTCGTTCGCATCATCCTCTTTGACAAGAACCATGCCAATAATGTACTCCAAGGCAGCAAGATAAAGGAAATAATCGCGACTGTAATCAAGAGGAAAGAGAAGTGGAGCTCACGTTAGGGACAACTTCAAAGCTTCAAAAGAATTGTTGGCAATGGTATCCCAAACGAACTCCGAATATTTCTTTAGCAGTCGCGTAAAACCACGAGTTATCTCAACGTAATTAGGGATAAAACGACGAAGAAAGTTTGCTTTCCCCTGAAAACTTTGCAACTGGCGTAGTGTAGAAGGAGGAGGGAGATTAAGAATTGCCTCAACCTTAATAGGATCCACCCGGATCCCTTGACGCAAAATGATAAAACCTAGAAGACGGTCGGATTCGACACAAAAAATGCACTTATGAGGATTTAAACGTATCCGGTAGAATCGACAGCGAATGAAAATAGCCCGAAGGTGAGTGGGGTGATCAACTCTGTGCATAGAATGAGTGGGTAAATCGTCTAAATAGGGTTGAAAGATATGCTTGATATCATGAAAATCATAAGACATAGCGCGTTGAAAAGTTGCGTCCACATTCTTAAGACCAAAAGGGAGTTTCTGATAGGCAAACGTACCCCAAGGACAAATAAAAGCAGTCTTATGTTGATCCTTAGGAGCAATGTTAATTTGATTATAGCTGGAGAAACCATCCATGAGGGAGAAGATTTCACTACCGATGCAATCATCGACAATATGATCGACGAAGGGGGTAGGAAAGTTGTCCTTGGGACAAGCTTTATTAATATCCCTATAGTCAACACATACATGAATACTGCCACCTTTATTGTCAATTAGGACAGGATTGGAAACCCATTTTGTAAGAGCCACTGGATAAATAGAGCCTGCTTTTAGAAGTTTCTCAACTTCGAGTTTTATAGCAGCTGCTTTATGTGGGTGAACTGGACGAAGGTGTAGCCAGATGGGTTTAGCACCAGGGTATGTCTTTATCTCATGTACAACAATTATAGGGTCGATACTTGGCATTTCTTTGTAGCTCCAAGTAAATATGTCACGAAACTCTTTGAACAGGGACATATAGGTGACTATTTCGGCAGGGGAACATGAAGCTCCAATATGGACATTTTCGACGATTCTAGGTTTGATGGATATGTCAATGGGAATCGTGGGCGAGATATTACTTAAGTTCCCTTCAGCAAACACATCATGTGTAGTTGCGGGAACCATCGAGATGAAAACAATGGTCGACATAGTCGAAATCCATTGGTAGTTCTCAAGAGTGTGTTGTTCCAGAAAGAGGATGGAACGATGATGCCCATCATCCCAAGGGGTGTCTTCCATGACGGACATGATCATCTCGTCAGTGGGAAAAATAACATGAAAAGGATCAAGAGACAACTTATCAAGAGAGGGGGTAGAAGGTGTTGTTGATTGAATGGCCTGATAGGCAGATTCAACCGAACTTAACGGCATTGCGTCACCGAAACGAAGATGATCTCCAGGGTCAGGGACAATCCAAGGGTCGTGAGACATAGGAAGTTCATGAGGCACGGTGGAGATCATGTTGATAGAATCAAATGACGGGTGTGGAACATCGGGCGGAGGAATGGGAAAATTACCCATTAATGAGGAGTCCTTTAAAAGGCCTACACCAACGTTCTCATAACCCGGTGGGGTTTTAACGATAAACAGTACATTGCCAATACAGGTATTGGAATTGAAGAAGGCAAGTTGGTCAACGATAACAACCTTTCCTTTATGAGGGAAATGTACTACATGGAAAAGTGTTGACACAACGGCATGCATGGAATCGATCCAACTGCAGCCAAGTAGAAGATTATAATCAAGGGGAGCGTCAAAGACTTCCACTTTGACTTAGACCATTTTACCTTCTAACGTAATGGGAAACGAAGGAAGAACATTGTAAGGCTTAAAACCAGATCCATTGAAGGATTTAAGAGTATTCTGGGATTGATTTAAAGGAGGAGAGCCAATGGCTTTCCAACAAGCAAGAGACATAACACAAGTCGAGGCACCCTCATCGATAACAGTTCGGAAAATGTTTTTTTCAGAGACAACCACTTGGATTTGAAATGCGAGTTGAGGGGGTAACCTTGGAATATGATCTTCCAAGTCAAAGACTATTAAATTCGTATCTTTTTGGTAAATTCCACCTATAGCTTTCAACAGTGCCTTCTGTTGTGCAGGACAAGACTGAAGGACTTCAAGGGATGACATCACTGAAGGTGCTTGGGCCAGATCTTCAACAATGTTGTAGTTCTGGGCCGCACGAGCATGAGGATTGAAAGTCAATTTCTGGATGACACCCTTTGGGGGGGTCATAGAACTGTATCGAGGCTCGATCGTTCGATATGAAGAGGACCGCTAGTAGGTGGAGTCGTGGGAGAGGGTTGGACCAACGAAGAAGGTAAATCATCAACCTTCTCTTTAGATGGAGTATAATCTTTGGCTTGAGTTGTGAGGGAAATGTTATTCTGCTTAGAATCACCATTACACATCAAAACATATGATGTAGTAGAAGAATATGGTTGGTCATGAATAACCAACTGAGCCTGTTGTTGAGACGAGAAGGGTTGGGACAAGACAGCCGGTGTAGGTGGTTTCGGGGCTCCATGAAGGAACTTAGTGACCTCGGCACGGCGTGGACAATCCTTCATGTAATGATCATCACCACAGATAAGGCAAGGGTATCGGGGTTTGCGCTTATCCTGGCCCTCAACAGAAGTAGTTTTAGGTTGCTCTTCTTGAGTATTATTTTTTCCCTCCTTATTCTTGCCTCTCCCCTTCTTACATTTGTTTTTACCGGCTGGGGTATATTGGACAGCATTTACCTCAGAAGTCTT
This sequence comes from Picea glauca, assembly GCA_000966675.3. Classification (NCBI taxonomy): domain Eukaryota; kingdom Viridiplantae; phylum Streptophyta; class Pinopsida; order Pinales; family Pinaceae; genus Picea; species Picea glauca. Next base: position 25,545 of record JZKD02S1803496.1, on the reverse strand, counting down.
GCAGGTGGGAGTGGCAGGAGATGAAGCATTTTGAACATTAGAAGAAGCAGATTTAGGGGTTGTGCTTGAAACAGAATGTTATTGGGCTTGGGTAGTACCAATCACACCATCAGCTGCATGCGAGGCAGCTGAAGTAGTTGAAATGCTAGAAGAATTAGGATGAGGTAATTCAGGTAGAAAATCATAAAGTGTTCCCGTATGGGAATAAACGAGATCAAGATATTGAGCACGACTTATAGCCTTCTCTTCCATGACAACGCCACCCATGGAAATGTCTTTACCAATTTCGTTCACAAATGATTTTGTAAACCATTCTGTCAGTAACTGATCGGGGAGCTCAAGTTTAATGAGACGACGTCTCCTTCTCCACTCATGGATATGATCTGATATATGAGTGCCTTTAGTCTATTTGAAGGAAGTCAAAATCTCAGTCCCGGTATCATAACGGATCGATAACTGGTAATGTGTAAGGAAATCCATAGCTAGGGTGTTGAAATCAAAGAAGAAACCTTGTGGCAATTCGATATACCACTTCGCAGCAGAACCGGTAAGGGTTCATTGAAAAATACGTAAACGATTAGAGTCATCCATCAACGAGTTGGATGAACACCATAGGTGAAAATTCATAACGTGATTGTTCGGGTCCTCTCTCACTTTGCCATCGAATTTAGGAATGTCCGATGGAAGCTTGGTCGAAATAGCAGGCCATTGGGGAGAGTGACGAATAGGATCATTTAAAATCCTAGACAAATTCGGCAAATCCAAAGTGGCAAGAAAAGGTAATTGTCGATTCACCTATGGGTACTGGTGGCTTTAGGGTGGCAGCCCTGTCGACAAAGCAGTAGGACCGTAAGAAGTCTGCACATAATGGGAAGACCCAGGCATATTCGGTGGTGGTTGGAGAGGATAGTAGCTCGAGGGATTGTAACCTTGAGCGGGGACATGAGTTTGAGCATTCGTACCCCAAATAGGATTGGGTATACCTGGATATGGTTGGCCTATAGTAGGGACAGGCAACTGCTGCCCCCCAGTCATTTGAGGAAGATTTAGTATCATCTGATTCCAATACTGGGCCAAAGTAGGAGGTATATTTTGTCCAAAAGGTGGGGTTGGTCCCCCTATCATAGGTGGAGTTCCAACCAGAAGTTGTGTTCCAATCGAAGGTTGTGTAGTAATTGGAATGTGTCTGGTAAGAGGAAATTGAATCGTACCACCTTGTCCACCAATAGGAATCTGCAAGTTTGGTGTAAGGGACGGGATAGTGCCACTAGGATTAGGATTGCCAGAAGGAAATTGAGGGAGTGTCGGAATAAAACTGGGAATAGGGTGCCCAGGAAAAGAAGGATCACCTGGAGAACTGGATGGGGTTTGCGGAGGTGTTGGAACAGAAGCATTCAATGCCCGGTATCTGGGTGGTAGTGTTGGAGTGATAATGGGCGTTCGTTGTGTGTTTATAGGAGCAAGACTAGCCGCAGTGAACCTGGTTGGGACACTTGGAGTATTTGTGAAATGATCCATTTTGGCAGGGACAGTAAAGTGATAAGGAGTAGTTAACGGTACTGTCTCTAGGTTAGAGATTTCAGAAATCGCAGGTGGACTAATCTCAGAAATCACAGGAGAACCTGGACCAAAAAGGTCACATCGAAAAACACCTGTAGACCAAAAAGGATCTTGGCCTTCTATGCCAGGAAAAGGCCAAACTGGTGATCTAGAAGATGTAACAACTAATTCTCTGGAAGAATTCAGTCGCATAAATGGTCACTCAGAACCAGGGTGAAGTCAAAAATCCTCTCAAGTATTGGTAATTCAGAAAGGTTCTAGAGAGTCAGTTTGTTCCACTTGTGGGGTGGTGATGATTGTGGCTTCATTTTGCCAAAGAGAGCCCTCAGGTGTACCTGTAGGCAAGGGTTGAGAACCGTCCAAATGCTCTAGAGATAAAACCTGCATTCTACGTGAACGACGTGGAGGAGCTATTGTAAACAAGTGACAAACTTCGCGAAGAAAATCCTATGGTCAACTTTGAGAAATAAACAACACGTGCTAGTAAAAAAAATCTAGGAAGCAATCACCAGCCAAACAAGACCTTCTAACTTCGAAGCCACTAGTTGGTGATGAAATCCAACATCGCAACAACGAGATGAGAAGGGGCGGGGCTAGAGTGGAAAAGTTACATTTATGACCTGCTTAACAGACTTACACCCTGGTGCAAGCTCCCACACATAATTGTGGGTATACCCTCCAAGGAGCCCGAGTGAGTTTGGTCAACGTCAATTCTAGGTACCATGAAGACTTTCCCCTCCATAGTCACCTTCAGTAAGAAACTAGAAAGATAGGCCACTAAGGTCACCACCAAAAACAATAAATCCTAGGGGAACAGTCAACAGTCTGATCCACATGCAAGGGTAGGGTATCTAGCCCGCAATCAACTCAAAAGGCTTCCACTCATCATTGTGAGTATACCTCTGAGTGATCCCCGTAATACGTGTAATCCCTACACTGATATCAACAAAGCAGGGTGAGTAACTATGCCAATATCAATGCGACCTAGTGTTTGACCCTTGTGTGAGAAGGGCTTCCCAGGACAAGATGTTGCAAATGGAATTTAACACTCCCTAACACAAGATTCTATTGTGTGTTTTTGTGCTTTTGGAGAGTGTATTTCTCTTCCTACTCCAAATCACTAGCCTAGCTAAATTTTGGTGTAATGAAGCCCTAGAAAAGAGTTACTAGATAAATTTAATGATTACGCATTGTTATTAAGAGTTGTTGTTTACTCAAAGGTAACGGAAATGAAACTTATGTTGTATGACTCTGACCCAACAATGCAAGGATGAGAATGAAATATATCACTTTTTGTTCAATGAATCCTATATATGGGAGAGAAAGAAATTTTTCTAGATCAGCCTTGTACTACAATGCAAAATTTCCCTTAAAATGTAAATGCAAACAATCACTTATTAAAAGACAATGCTCTATTGTGTCTTTTCCAAATACTCAAACAATCTCAATAAATTGATTTTCAATTTTTTCTAAAACAAAAATAATTTTTTGAAAGAAAAACTTTGGGTTCACTTTTCAAAAAGGACCCTCACTATGCCAATGAGAGTACAGAAAATCAAAAACCAAAGAATCAAGCAATGATAAACACCCAATCCACTCTTTCAATGAAATCTAAAATAAAGAGCAAACCAATTAAGTCTTTTCAAATGCAAAAAGAAAATGATCTTTCAAACCAATGAGCAAATGAGAAAAAACCAAGCACTCAACTTTCAACCAGTCACTGGTTCTTAACTAATCAAACACACTCAGATTCTGAAGTCAGAGAGAATGATTTTTCCATGAAAAGTCAAGAAACGAAAGTCAAGACAAAAAATGACAAGAAAAGCCTTGAAACCCTAAGACTGTTCATGCACACAAACAAAGACAAGAAATATATCAATCAATAGTCAGAGAAACTTTTATGAATCAATCAAATTGATCTGGGAAGTTGAAAAAAGCAAAACTCAAATCCAAATTTTTGAAAAATGGTGTTCACATGCAGGCAATATTACACAGTACGAGAATCATTGATTCTCGCAGGTGACCCTTGAGCAGGGTGTGAGAACCTCGCAATGAAACCTAAAGGCAGAGTGTGAACTCTACCTATTCTCGTAGGCTGCAATGAAGTACAGTGAGAGAATGCCTGAACATAATCAAAAATTTGAAAAATGAAGAAAAATTGAAAAATGCTTCTGGACCCAGAAGGTCTATCAGGATATCCTGAAGACTTAGAGATTGATAGGGCAGGAGAAAAGTGAAATCAGAGCAAATGGCCACAGAAAAATAGCATCGATAATTCATCTTTTTCCTTGCTTTAGAAAGAGTTTTCACCCTAGCAGTTCAACACAGAGTGAACTTCTCACACCCTGGCTTAAGGCAGCCTGCGAGAATAGGTCATTCTCGTAGGCAAATGTATTAGCAACCTGTGAACCTCCTTCAAAAAATGATATTTCTGGAAAGAGAAGAAAGTAACTTTTCTTAGGAGAAAGTTCTTATGAAGAGCCTGAGTACACCATCATCAATACATCATAATGATGACCAAAATCATGGGTAACAAGATTGGAATCATTTAGAAGTGATGGGTATATTTGAAGAAGTCTCTAAAGTGGTCCCCTTATGGCATAGATTTAATCATGGTCCTCATGGGAAGAGGCTTTGAATAAATCTACAATAATTCATGTAATATGGCTAAGTGGATAAGTGGTTGAGAAGCCCCAGAGGTGTGGTCATGAAGCCTTAAGTTGTTTTAAGAAAATGAGGATGAAGTAAATTACACATCCATGCAAAACCCTCATAGATGGATAGTCCTTGTCATGTTGTTTCCAATGGTAGGTGGTACGATGTGTGGTTCCTCACGATTTAGGAGATATGCCATTTTGAACATGGAGGCCCTGAAGTATGGTTAAGAAGCCCTAAACAGTTGTAATAAGAAGTGACAAGTCGACCCCAAAATAATTTAAATAAAAAATGTTTTTGCAAACAAGAAGTTACAAGGTGACCCCATTGCAATGAATATTAAAATAAATATTAAGGATATTGTTGGTAAAGTCGGCCCCAATGGAATAATCATTAAAAATTATTTTGAATTTTATTTGGGTCAAGTCGGCCCTAAAAAGAGGGTGTCAGATATAGTATAAATAAGGCACCTAGGAGTTCATTTGTTACATCAAGTTATTTTTATCTGAGACCAAGGAGATATGAAGTGAATTTGAGAGGGAATATGAAGTGAATAAGGGAGAAATTCCAAGGGAGGATGAAGTCTTGTGATTATGTATTCTAAGGTATGTTATTTAAAGGTCATCTTACCATTTCCACTATAACATTTTTTTCTAGAATTATTCAGATATTCAGACATATCAAGGTGTGTGTTAAAACGTTCAGCTTCTAGGTAGTTGTATTTTTGGAGATACATTCTATGGAAGATGGGGTTTTTTACTAGTTCTAAAACTAGCCACAAATACGTGTTCTAAGAAAAACAATCATAAATTATTCATAGAGGATCCACATTATGTGAGACCAATTGAATTGGAAATATTACAGTCTGTAGTATGTTTTATGCGAGTTTCATAACCATATATCAAATATTCAACGTGTGGCATGTTCTACAAGTTCTCTCTCAAGACTAGGCCATAATTCAGCAAGGTCTGTCATTTTAGCTATAACTCCTTTTTAGGGATGATTCGAGTGAAACTTGGAGGATTTTCAGAGAATATATTGAATAAGATTAGGTACATGTTTCATACCTTTATTTATTACAATTATATATCTATGCTTGTTTAAAGTAATGGTTTCTGACTAATCCAAAAACGAGTCTCGCAAGACTGAAGTAAAGTCAAATGGTGATGTTATCCTTTTGATGAAGAATTTGAGGAAGTTATGAAGGTATATGATCACATACATCAGGTTTCTACATGACTAAAGGTATGTTTTCTATGTGTTCTATTTTTATGGTTATGGTATATTCTCAAGGCATATCTTGGATGGTTTGGCACATCCTTAAGGCATGCTTTTGGTATATGGTTTGAGGAGCATATTGGATACTAGGCACATAGTTTGAGGTGTACTTTGGTATATGTTTACATGGAAACATATTGGTACATCGTATATGGATTTAATTGATCTAGGTGGATATTTATGGCCACCCACTTTTTCCAACTCGCTCAAAATAGTTTTCTGGTAATTTTGGCAATTTACTATTTTTAGCAGTTTTTAACTTCTGAGGCCATTTTGAGGGCCTAAATGAAGGTTTTTTGGGATATATATTCTCCATGACAGCCAAAGGCTCTCATTGAGCCATAAAAATGAATCTCCTCGACGATACCTTTCCAATGAGATATCATGCACCCCAAACGAAGATTGTATGCCAAAGTTATGCCCCTGGGAAGTTGATACACCAAACTACCCAAAACAGGGTCCAAAAAACTGTTGGCTTTTCATCTTCTGGGGTTAGGGATTTGGATTTTATTTATGATAAAAATGTCTTTTGAGCCTCATTGTAAAATCATCTTCTCATGGATGTGAGTATCCGTCACATCTCTTCTCAGAGATAAGCTGCCACCATTCTAGCAAGTCTTTCACTCTGTATTTTACAGTCTTTGTACATTTTCGCTCTTTAATAGAATATTGTGTATTACTGTATATCTATGTTTATGGTTGCATCTCTAATACATTTCTGTTATAATATTGGATATCTGAGATATCTCTTTACATTTCTTTAATATATATTTTCTCTCATTGTTGTGTTTGTTTCGTCACTTGGGTGAGCAAAACAAGAACACTTGCATGCCTAGTTGGGCCTGCTAGACAAGACAGAGGTTAATGCATGAGTTAAACAATCCTAGCACATGAAATAAACAAGTAAAAAAATGAAAAAAAAATAAGGAAATAAAACTAGAATGCATAAGAAAATTTTAACCAAAAGCAATCAACCAATGACCAAGATTATGCCACCAATGGAGAACTATATTAGTTGGCAAAACACCATAGAGAAATGAGGACTTATGAGTCCCCTCTTCCTCCTTGGGAGGGCTCTTGATTTCCCTAATAGATATCTCTTCTTACAATGGTAAAAAATAAATCAAATGATGAAGAAATAAATGCCTATTCCCTCAAGAGGTGAGTGGAATGGCCTATTGGAATGTTGCTAGAAGGCTCCAAGGAGAAGAGAGGATTCTTAAGGGAGGATTCGGGTAGCATAACAATGCTATGAAAATATTAATTTTTTAGTGCACCCATGGCCTCCATTTATATCATTTCTTCAAGGAAATATTCAACTGGTTCTTAGTGTGAACAAGGGTCCCTTTAGGGCACCTTTTGGTCCTTGACCAGCCCCCCATTCATATTCATCTCAAATCTGAGGGTCAAATCAAGTTGGGAGTTGGTCCATAAGTGGTTAAGGGGACGACAAGAATCATAAATGCATATTTCACAGGAGTGTGCGGATTTTCTCATACATAGTCATGCATATGGCACATTGTGCGCTCTATGGGCTTCGTTGGCACACGCACTGTGCCCACTCTTCCTTTAGTGAAATGTTGCATGTCAATTTTTTCCTAATTGTATAGTTTTTTCCTCTTGGAAATATATTTTGGTGTTGCAGGTGAACTAATAGTTGTTTGGAATTCTTGTATTTATGTAACCATTTGCGTTCAGTGTTGTGGAAAAAATTCAGTGATAACATATGCCCCCTATTGTGTGAGGTTAGGAACATACGTATAGCCGAAATACATCAATGTTTCTTCTACTAAGAGTGTCATTGTAAGGAGGAGTGTTGATAGGAACTGCAAGAGAGGTCCATCTAAGGGAGAGGGGAAATTTTGGGACCCAAACCTATCTCTAGGGAAAAAATAAAATATGTATATAAATGAGGCAGGCATGCCCCATGCTCGTGTCATGTAACTCAAAATGTAAGACAGTAACTGAAGTTGTATGCTGAGGTATATAACTATAGTGCCCTCCAGCATGGTTTGATAATGGCAGATGAAAATTATGATGGTGAACATACTTTTAAAAGAGGCAAGGACGCCTGTAAGAAGTGTCGATGACTCATAGGCATTCATGGCCTAATAAATTCAGAGGTCTTCGACTGGTATAAAACAAATGCAATAGTCGCATAGTAAGACCCACCGTAACATGAGATTTTTTTGAAGTTGAATGTTATGGGGGTCAATGGAATCAGAGAGAAATGATGGTTCTATCTGTGTCATATGAGACTCCTCATTGTAAAGGTAATGAGAGCAAAGATATTGTCTCCCTTCTGGAAACTGTGTTGATGTCGACAAAAAGGGAGACGTGACTCCAAGAAGAAAAGGGCTTCACAAAATCTACGGGGATACAATTAGGAACTAACAGGGAACATGAAATAAGTCAAGATGTGGTGAGACTCAAGACTTCCCTTGGTTGGGGTATGTTGAAAGGATGATTGGAAACAACCGTAAAGTTGTATCTAGTGTCAGGAGGACAACTAGACATGGGGTGAAATTGTGCTAGAGGCATGACAAAGTGAATAAACTCAGAGATCATGGGTACATGGAATGTGGGATACTTGGGGTTTATGAATGATGTTAGAATGAGAAAAGGAGATTGGATGTCCCAACCAGGGGCAATATGGGTTTTGTTTCCAGGAAAAGAAGGTCGTCAAAGGTGACGACGGAAAGCTAAGTAAATGCTAGAAACAAAGGCTTTTTAAAATTACCAAATAAATAAATAATAAATTGGGATGAGCGTACTGATACAGAAACGGGTGCCCTGGTGCAAGATGGCTTGGCCTATGAGGGCGCAAGTTTGTGAAGAGAAGTCATGGAGGGTGGGGGGCCCATGGGTGGGTTTCTGTATGAGGGAAATGAATGGAGGACAATCTGCGGATGGGAAAACTAAGTGTGAATGAAATGGAGGGTTAATGATACTGTGGAGGTGCATTCAAATAGAACCAAGATGAGATAACTTGGGAGTCCATTGGGAAAGCTATCAAAATGATGAGAAGGAGTATGTGGCTTATTATAAAAAATGTGTGAGACTATCGGGACTCCCATACCTAGGGGTTGAAAGTAGCACGAGTTTCAAAGTATAAAGGGGGACTATGAATGGGATAACTCATGTGGGGGAGAGTGATA
>JZKD02S1803485.1:86313-97609 GCA_000966675.3 Picea glauca | reverse complement strand
GATAAAATTATTTTACCTTAAGAATTGCCAAAATTTTATAAAAACTATATAAAATCCTTAGAAATTTGAAAATTTTTACAAAAATATCACCAAACATTTATAGTTGGCATATGAAGGATTAGTAAGATTCGCCACGGTTTCTACATTTTAAAATAAATTTCCATCCTTAAAATCATCCCTGATTGCAGATATAACCACTTAAAGCATCAATTTTTTTTTGAGAAATGATGCATAAAATAAGTAGATTAATTCCCAATACTTTAGCACAAACTTTAGTGGTATTATAGGATTGTTGCATGATTTTTTTAGAGTATGTTTTTAACAGCCAAGTGGCTGTAGATTTTTTTTTCTACATCAATAAGTTTCAACCACGAAATTAAGCAAGTAATCCGACCAAAAGTTCAACAATTACCAGTAGAATGATATCAATGGTTCACTAACAAATTTCCACGATTGAAATGCAAGTTAAAACTAAAAATATAGAGTAGTTTGCTGCAGCCCTAATGTCGGCATATTTTATTTAGTTATAGCTACAATAATACTAAGCCAATCAAGATGGCCTAGAGGCTTTATCAATCTTAAAGCATCAAGAAAAGATTCCAACTTGAACAAAATCAATATCTCTCTAAATCACGTTTACCAATGCAAGCAATTTATTTCTCCAATGAAAATAAGTATTAGTGCCTTTCCAAATGGGTTATGGAGTCTTCTTATATTAAGTTAGGTATACTAAGTATCAAGGGGTGTAATCCCTTTTACTCCCTTGAGATAACAACCCTAACAAGGTAAAGTCTGGGAGGGTGTAAACCCTTTTACTCCTCCTAGAAACCATTGCAATAGCCTTTTCAACAAACAATAATGATACAAATCGGTGGAGGTTGTAAACACTTATATTCCTCCAAGAATTTAGCCAATAACAACCATGTGACAAGAAATAAACCTAACAAAGTGCATATTTTCCTTACCAATTCCAAAAACTGCCAAGACAAACCCTAGCTACCAAGTATTTTTCACCATCAAAGAAAGAGAAAGATCCTCCAAGAGATAGTGCACCACTTCAATCCATAAGAAAAGAGATAAAAAAATATCACAAGAGAGAGAGAGAGAGAGAATGAATTGTTCTAAGAGGGGTGCAAATTTCAGCCAAGTAGTCCTCTCACAATGGGAGAGCTATGATGAAAATGATTCTTATTTATAAAAATAATCTAAAAAGTGTTTGTCCACTTAAATTTAGGGTAAACCACAAAGTAAGGGGCCAACCACCCTTAATTTTCCCCTTTACAACTTTAAATTAGATTTTTCACATAAGAAAACCCTAAAAGAAGCACGATGTCACCCCTTTAGGGAAACATTTTGGCAGTTGGAGCAAGTCATTGAGCTTGGAGGTGAAATGTTGACCCCCTAAAGGCCTACCTCTCATGTGTTAGGGTATCCTCCATGAAGCCAAAGCCTCTCTCCATAAAAAGGTTTTAAGTGTCAAGCCAACACCACCACAAACCAAACCCTAGCCCTCAACAAGACGTCAAACCCTCCAAATGTAGCGTTTTGATCCCCAAAGGAAAAACGTTGGGATCATAGGGGTTAGGTGAGGTCATCCAATATTTATATCAAGCATCCAAAGGCTACCATCATCGTCTGGTGTGCAGGCATGGTACCCACCCTATGGGATTTATGCCCCAAGGAAGCCCAAGCTAGGCTTGTTCTTCCAAAACTATCCACCAAATAAGGTCCTACAAAGACAATGCAAATGCCCTCCAGGGATCTCAAGTAAAATGCATCATGATAAGTAAATAAATTCAATAAAAGAGTCACCCAAGCATGTGCATCAAGAACCACCTTATCAAATTAAACAAGTGCTCAAAGAACCTATGCAACTTACCAAGTTTAGGTATCTGAGGGTTGAAAAAGTGACCTATTGGGTGAATCATCCCCTAATTCAAGGAGTGTTTCCCAAGTGGGCCTCCCTCTAGGCCATGTGAAGAAGAAGAAGTGGATGGGGACAATACTTTTGGGCATGGGGTTCATGACATACAATGGACCGTAGTGTCTCATTTATGAGTGCCTTTTTGGAGGGTCTGATGCACCTTCCTTTTAAATACATCATTTTTCCAAGCCCATTTAATGCCATTTAATTATTTAAGGTCCAAAACAACTGGGTACTCCCTATGGGGTAACATATAGATTTGGGGGAAGTAGCTGAGTGTCACTTGAAGGGAGAGGTACACAAAATTCCATGGGAGTAAATTCTAGCTTGTAACACACTTGTGTAGATCCCTCAACAAGTGGGACATTTATATATGTGTTTTATTTTGCAAGTCTTTTAATTTTTCAGGAGAAAATTTTTATTTTTCTTAAGACCTTGTTTGGGCGAGTATCTGGAAGGTTACGATTTGGATTTTATCTTTTGACAACTACATTCCCTCTAGGCCTTTAGCCCCTTCTTCCCATGGAATGAGGGACAAGCCCTTCTTGGGTTAGTACACCCAAAAATCCCAAAAGATAAGAAGATGAGGGGATGAAGTGTGGAAAGTTGCAATTATGATCGGGAATGGTATGATGACTTGTCAAAGGGACCTCCCAATAGAAAACCTATCCCTAAGGGTGACCACTTACTAGGGTGCAATTTCAACCACCAAGGTGAAATAGGGAAAAGATCATAACTCCCAAGAAGACATTACGTAATCAAAAGAAGATTTAAATGCAACATACTTAATTGCTTCAAATATTGAAATGATGCTTACCATAATACCTTGCTTGTACCTCATGGAGAAAGACCCAATGTCTTCCAGAAACAAGCTGCAATGGTAGATACCATCATGATGAATTTGAGATCTTGTGGTGGTGAGGTGGACCTCTGTCTGTGCAAGTGGACTTTGTCATCAATCTGTCTCTCAGTACTCCATTTCTGCAATGTGAGGGCCTCGAGACATCATCTCCTTAGTTATCCCTTGGAAACAGGGATAACATCTGGCTCCTTCTTGAGGACATATACTTGTCATAGAGTGAATGATAACTTCAGTGTCTCTTGGTCAAACCTATGCCTACATTGAAACATGAAAACGTAAAATCCAAGATGGGTCTATCACCCTTTGTCCATATAATAAAAAATCAAAATTTCAAAATTGGCAACTAATCTAGAAAAGAAAAAGTTTAGCACTTTTTAAAAAAATTCTAAACTAAATATGTAATACGATGAAAGAAATATGAAAATAGAGAAAAATGAAAATCAAAATGAAATGCAAGTAAACTACATGAGAAATCAATATGCAAATGCAAGGAAGCAAGATGACCTACCTAGTTACTTGGGGCCCGGGCCCTGAAGAAGTCAAGTACTTTGAATGTAGGGTCGGAGAAGAGACCCATCAACCAGTAATGACATATTTATCCCATCCAAGGCTTTCAGTTAGTATTTCTCTTTATCATACTTCTTCTTGATGATATAAGGGCCAAGCCAAGAGATTTTTTTCCTTCTGATCATATTTAGGATTTTCCTTCCTCTTATCCCACATAAACGCAAGACTTCCTTCACTGTAGTTGATGTAAGGTATATTCTTGATGTAAGGATAGGAAGGAGGTTATGTGTTGACTGCATCATTTTTCTTTAATATCTGGATGGATCCTGGTTCTTTCCCTTGCAACTTCAAAAGCTTCTCCTTGTATTCATTTGTCCTTCAAAGTAGTGTATCTATGTAATATTCCTGCACAAAAGGAAGGTCCCAAGGATCATACTTGATTATATAGAGAGGTACATCAAAGTCACACTCACTAGTGTAATCAAGATTGTTGGGATCCATCACATGCTTCTCATCCCTCTCCTGACTATATATAATATCAAAATTTCCATCCCCCATGGGACTATTTGTGTGGGTGAGATCCATACTAAGGAAACCCCCAAGAGCAGTGGACCAACTTCTTGATATAATCATTTTCCAAGCATCTAGAACATCAATCACCACTATGTTCATAATGAGGATGATATGAGGAAAATCAATCAAGTAAACTTCAACATCTTCGCAAAGCCCATAACCTTTGATCTTATTTGAATCAATACCACAGGCATTTCCATAAGGTTAGGTCATCTTTAAATTGATTTGTTCCATAACTTTCAAGGACATCACATTTGTTGAGGCTCTAGAGTCCAACATACAATTATTCAAACAAAGACCATTTATCCCCAAGGAAAGATAGAAGGGAGGGTTACTATCCTTATGCTGTTAAATATACATGGTATTCAAGATTATCGTAGGGCCCTCTTTTTCTGTTGGTACTTTCAATAAATTCAAGACTTATTTCCTCACAGATGCAATATTTCACATTTTCATCATAGGGAATGTCATATTCAACTTCCCAAACATGGCTGACATGTCTATATTCAACTGAATATCATCTTTTGAAGTTGGTTTTGGAAGCAATTCAAAGGCCAGAGGTGGTGGTGGTGGGGTCACCTTATCTGCGGATGGAAGAGGAACTTCCAGCTCTAGATGAAGCAGGGTGGAAGGTTGTATCAGAGGAAATGAGACCTTGTTTCTTCTTGCGTATATCAAAACTTTCTTTTTTCTCAATTCCTTTCTTTGATCCTTTGTTTATTGGTTCAACACTTAGATTCATCCTTCTCTAGCTCCTCTTTTTTTGACTTTATCATTTTTTTCCTGAGTAATATCTTCTTCTCCGAAGTTACAAATCATATCCATGAATTTTATACTATCAAAGGAGTCTTCATCACATTAGGGACACTCATACTCCAGATGAGGTTCTTCGCAAGGAGAACACCATCATGTTTCTTTTATGTTGAACATCCCAATTGAGTTCAATGTGTTAGGAGATTTTGCCTCTTGTTGAGGCTTTGACTTCCAACCTGTGGAATCCCTCTACTATTTAGTAAATTTAGGTATGAAGCTAGACTGATTTCTTTCCACGGTGGTTAACGACACATGATATGATTCAGAGCTTGGAAAAACTGAGTAATCATCTGGTCTATCTTCTAAGTCAAGAGAGCAATTGGATCCAGTGTACTACTACTGGAAGCTTTGGTATTTTCTTCTATCTTGGAATGAGGATACTGGAGAGGGTCAAAATTTGAGTCAAGGAGGTCTCTTCAATATTTACGCTATACTCTTTGGCTTGCGCCAGACTGGTGGGATTCTTATCCTTCAATATGAAATGAAATTTTACATCAAAAGCATTCATATAAAAGAGATGAAAAACTGCATCTGGAGAACGTAGATCCACCGATATTTGGCTATACAATCTGTCAAACCTATTGCCAAATTCACTTATTGTCTCATTCTCTTTATTCTTTATCTTATTGAACTAAGAAACAAGCATTATGTTTTCCTTCTTTGTTGTCCATTTGTTCTTGAACAACTTAGTGAAATATTCATAAGATGCTACGTGGTTATCAGGAACGCCCATGAACCATCTTTGGGTATCTTCAGTCAATGATGAAGCTAGCAACCTCATTGCCACATCCTCGCAGTCTACTTCTGTGTTCTCCATGTCTTGGCCCATAGCATAGAGATGATCATTGGTTGTGATCACATTATTTCTTGAGAACTTTGGCAACCATTTGTGAGACTCTTTTGGCATGGCATTGGGATTGTTATCCCCTAGCCTAGGGATAATTAAGAAGATCATGACTCGAGGCCCACAGGTCCTAGACATGGAGTGCCAAGAGCCAAATTTACTTGAGCTTGGCCCTAGAGGGACCATTCTTCATCTTCAATGCCTCCACCTTGTCAGCAACAACAACATCCATCCCATGGACCTAGTCCTTCAGTAGCATCGGGTCTTGTCCCATGAGGTAATGAGTCTGGGTATCATGGTATGTGTCACTATGATTCTCAAAACATTTGAATATGTGCATTTATTTATTTTTACTTATGACATTTTCTTGGAACTTATGCCTTTCCACTTGTCCACACCTGGGGGGAATGACATGATGCCCTAGCAAGTTGCTTCCCATAGGGTTTGAGTTTCCACTAGGTGGGTTCATGAAAGGTCATCGTCCATTCCCATCGTACTTATCACTTTCCATCATTTTCCCTCTCATCCATCCCCTACACTGGTTTGGGCATTGGGTTTTCCTAGCTAGAAAAGGGTTGTACCTTACCTTGTGGGAGGAAGGGGATAAAGGCCCAAAGGGTAAAATTAGTTGGCAAAAGAAAAAATACAAAAGAACAAAACCTTCAGATGCTTCACCCAGGGATCCCCGAGAAATAAATAAAAGGATTCTCAGCAAGAAACAGAGGGACCCATAAAATAATAAAATCATTACCTAGTTGGAGCATAGGGGCTCTCATCACGAGCCATCCTATTAGGTCCATGGGCATGTAGTGGTATGACACTACCATTCAACTGGTCACCACGCTAGGGTAGTATCTCTTGGTGTCATATCCAAGAGAAAGGGGGTCTCATCATGAGCCAACGTTCTCATCTCCGTGAAATGCTTGTGGGTAACATTGTCACCGTTGATCACCACTCCAGGGCGGTGTCCCCTAACTAGTCTCTTGAAGGAAAAATAAATAAGATAAAAAGATAAAAGGCATTGAATGGGATTGGAAACATTTGCATCCATGACAAGGTGCAACTCACCCTCTTCAGAGGCACCAACAGGTAAGACATACATTCCCTTGTCATCACTGCACCCATTTCTCAAACATCCCTCACCACCTCATCCACTTACATGGCTTGGTTTGACTTCACCTGGAAACATCCCATGTCCAATGAAAATTATCCCAATAGGACCTCCTGACTTCCTCTCTAAATCTGGCTTGTATAATAGCATAATGTCTTTGAGCACTTGTCTGGGAAAGGGGGGTTTTATGCACATATTTAAATAACTTGATTATTAGATGTGATTGACATTTCTATGATCCATGTGACTTATGAGCCCATGAAGGGAATACTTGTTGTTGTTGCAGGGCCACACTCAATGGATAGGTACACATGGGGAGATGATTAGTTTATAACTCCATAGGGATAAAATCCCACCATATGAATGTTGAGACCCCAACTAGGGGCAGGGACAAGACAAAGGCTTGCAGCAGAGAGAGAGGAGGATGTTCCACCAGAGACAACCCAACAGGACTGGACCCAGGGGGTCTTTCCCTCCTATGATGATGTTGTCCTTGAAAGTCCCATGACATCACCTTTGTGACCCTTGATGTCATCAACATTTGACGGACACTTTGGAGGTAGTTATTTGCCAAGTGGAACATGTGGCTTGATCCAGAGGCCTTGGGAGGCCTAACGTTTTTCTCCTGGAGGCCAATGTTTCACCAAAAAGGCCTAATTTCACCCTAAAGGGGCATGATGTCACCTTTTCTTCTTGATTTAGGGTTTAGATTGTCATTTTTATGTAAAAACTAGATATTACAGGTAAACTAGCCATGTCGACCATTTTGACCTAATTCAGGTCACTATAACTGTATAAACAAGGGATTTTCCCTTGTATTATTGATCATATTTCACTCACACTTTGTGAGGTCTGAAATTTGTGCCCTACTTAGGGTTTCTTGGCTGAAATTTAGTGCACACTTCTAGAAGGAGGCTTATTTTGGAGTATTTTGTCATTTTTCTTGGTGGAAGTGTTCAACTAGGCTATTTTCTAGATGATTCTTGATGAATGTAAGTAGATTTTCTACAATTCTTCTTCATTGAATGGTTATGGTTGTATTTATATTGCATTATACTAAGATTATGAAATTTATAGCATAAAATCCTAGGAGGCTAAAGCACATGTTATTGTTATTGCCTTAATAACTTTCACCTACTAGATTATGTTAGAAAACTGATTTTCTTGAAGATTTTTTCTAAGGGCCTTGCCATTGCAACAACCTAGCACCTCTTGTTTCATCTAAGCTGTCATATTTTTCATCTTTGAGCTAAAGAATGAAGAAAAATACTAGGGCCTAGGGTTACCTACTTCCTAGTAGCCATCCCCCCCCTAGGGTTTGGTGATTGAAGCCTTGGGCTACCAACACTTGAATTATTGACCCCTCTTGTCTCTAGTTCTCTTATTATCATTTGTTCCTTTAAGATTTTTTGCTGCCTAAAAGGACTCCATTTACCCTAAAAATCACTGATCTAAGCCTTACATTTGAGTGATTGACAAAAACTACTATCAAAACCTTTACCTTAAGCTCTCTACTAACTACTCCTAACCTTAGAATCATCTAATATACTAACCTATTTGTTTTTGTTACTAAATTAAGCTACAACCATCTATTGCAGCACTAAAATCACCTCAAAGTAATTGTAAAGTTGATTTATACATTACCTTATGAGCTTCTAACAAATGCTAGTATTTTGCTATTGTTGAGTAATTATTCTTGGTCATTGTGAAGCCATTTTGAGGCATTTATTGTGAAGCTACTATCTTATAAACATTTATGTTATAAAAATATGTTTGCTTCATCATATATCAACTATTTCTTTCATTGATAAATTCCATGGTTTTATGAAGTACTAAAAACAAGTTGTACTTGCAAAATATATCTTCTCTTGTTGCTTTGTTCTCGACAGGTACATCTTAATACTTCATTGGTTTAAAACCCCGAAACTTTCTGATCAATGTGACTTGTGAGAGGGGATACTTTTATAGACACTTTAACATTTTCCTTCTCAAACCCCCAAGTCACTGGGGATGTCTCCCCTGGGCTATCAACCCTAAATATAAAGAGGTATCATGTTGAGGTGACAGTGATAGGATAACCTCGAGTTACACCAATTTTCTTTCCTTTAACCTTTTCCTTTGGAATAAGTACAAATTATGTGATAACATTTTGGTGCCATTGCCAAGGAACACTGAGTCAATTCTCCTCAAAGATGAAACTTTTTGGTAAGCCTTTCCTCAAAAATATTTACTTTGAAAAGCTTACTTTGTGACTCCACTGAGGGTGATCCCCTCATCCCTTTGATGGTTTCAAGAAAATTATCTGGTAACTCCACTAAATGACATAGCCAACCATGACTTCTCAATGGGACCCAGAAAACTTTAAACCCTTGGATATGAGTAAAATACCAGGGTATCCTCGACGAATTCCTCTGAGGTATGAAAAATGGCTCCCTAAATTCACTGGTAGTGATGAAGAGAATCCTAATAAACATGTGTGTGATTTTTATTCTTTCTTTCAACTTCATCCTATCAGTGACGATGTTGAAGACCTTGCAATGAAAATTTTCTCTACTACTCTTCATGATAATTCCAGGAGGTGGTATGAATACCTCCCTGATGCTACTATTTCGACCATGGATCAATTGGAAGAGGTTTTCCTCTAAAAATGGGATCCTTGTGTTTTGCTAAAAAAAATTACTCACATGAAGAATAATGAGAATGAAACTGTTGGGGAATTTCATGATAAATTTGAAAGGCTATTACAATATATCTCAGTAAGCCATCACCCTTCACACGACTTTCTTATTTTTCTTTATACGAAAGCCTTTATGGGACAAATAATTTTCCCTATCGAAGATGAAGCCCCTAGAACAATCCATGAAGTTTCTAATATGGCCACAGAAATTGAAGCCAACATCTCCTCATTCAAAGAACAATACTTTGTTCTAGAAGTCAAGGCTTGTGGGCCCAAAGACACCCTAGATATTCCCAAGAGAGTACCCTCCCTTGAGACATGTATTGAAGAAACCCTTGAATATTTATAAAAAGACATCAGTCAACAAGAGGTTGAGGAAGGGGGTTATTGATGAAGGTTACCAATCCCATGGGAAAGAACAAGAATTTACTCATACTTCTACTGAAGATAAAGAAGATATGGTTAACGAAGGGGAACCTGGAGATATCAAACACAATGATGAAGTATCGATATGTGCTCCTCCCTCTCATGAAGCCATCCACGAGCCTATTCCTACTACACAAGAAGAAGAGGATGAGGTTAGTCACTTTCCTTTTCAGTATTTTGACAATACCTTATTCTATGATTCAGAGATTGAAGGAGAAAAGGAATCCTCAGACAAGATAGATCCTCCTTGTTGTACAATTGAAGATATAGAAGCAAGTCTTCCATTTGATGTAGTCATCCAAATACTTGAAGCTCCTGCACAAGAAGAAGTAAGCAAGGTGATTTTTTTCCCTTCCAAAATTTTTAATAATTCTTTATCTTATGATGTGGAAAGTGAAGAAGTGTTGGATGTTTTTTACCCCTTCATGTTATAATGAAGATGATGTTTTTGTTGATAATATTGAAGAGTTCATACATGTCGGGAAACATAATTGGGATGTGATTGGATATGATGAGGATCCCATTTACGACATTGAGGGTCATGTCCAAAAGTTTCCTTCACCATTATCATGTGAAGTTACTGATAAATTTGACATTTGGAAACAAGGACATGACATGATTACAATTTTTTTTCAGACACCCACGAATGACCTGATGCTATGCTCTCCTAATAATTTTTAGTCATATCATGAGGACTTTGATGATAGTTACTTTGAGCACTTGGATTTATTCTATGAAGAAAATTATCAACCATCGTTGTGCTCAGATCCTGATGAGAGTGAGGAAGTTGTTTTCCTAAAGCAAAATACTTGTGATGACATTTTATACCTCCCTTTGATTATTTTACCTCGCTATGTCACTGAGGGTATGGTTCGAAAACATGTCCCTTATCCCAAGTCTTCTATAAGACAAAGCCTCCTTTTGGTTTTTGGGGGAAGGTTGGGTACCTTGAGGATAAGATTATTATCATAGTCTTCTAGATTCCCCTTAAGGAATTGTCGGTCATCCTTTTAGTTCTTGCTAATCCCTTCCTAGGTCTCAGATTGTAAAAATGTCTGAGGTAGCCAACATTCAGACTCTTTGATTCAGTCTTTTGAACCCTTAACTTTTCACGATCCATTTCTGAGATGGATAGAGCTATTTTATGATAGTATGAATTGGCACCACTTTTTCTCTCCCACCCGCCTTCATGAGCTAGACCTTACCATTTCAAATGATACAATACATTTTTTAACTCATGTTATTTTTGTGCTCAACTTATCACTTCTTTTATTTATGATGAAGCACAAAGGCAGGTATTGTGAGACATTGCTAGGGTGGTTTCACTGGATATTTGAATACAACTAGCATTCGACCAATAGGTAAGTAGAGGTAAGTAGGTAGGCAATTTCATTCATTGTATATACCATCTTCATTTCATGCTAGAGTAGTTGTATTTTCATTTGTATATATGCTTGTTTATTTTCATTTAATGTACCATATATGAGCTAGGGGTGATATCACCACCCCAAATGATTGCTAATAATATTTGTTGAGATCAAGTATGTCACAGGTCATGC
>JZKD02S1803485.1:58761-82973 GCA_000966675.3 Picea glauca | reverse complement strand
TGGCCATGTTCAAGAGTTTGTAGAGGTCATTTTCCCAAGGGAGAGCCATTTGAGCAAGGGGAAGGGTATTGTTGGGTCTCCATTTTTGACACCCCTATTAGCTTATATTATCTTCTATATTGGTCAAATTTACCTCTGACATATGCATATGTTGTCTATTTCTTTCACAAACTTATCTTGTGATTTTGTTCATATGCATAAAGAGGTAACCCATGTTAAAAACATGATTTGTTTGATTTCTTGATTAATTGGGACTAAATAATTATGGTTTATGCTTCTAATTACTTTGATTATTATTAAGCATCTTCATGACAATGAATCACCTCATCTATTGCTCATTTTCGGGATTCTTCTGGTACTTCCACTACTCCGGTATTGCAACATTCCAACTCTGCATTGATCTGGTACCCACTCTGCGCCTATTCCAGTACCACCTCTACGCTGATCTGGTACTACTTTGCGCCTATTCTGATACCACCTCTACATTGATCTGGTACCAAGATCTGTTACAGTGCTAGTCCGGTACTAAACCCGTGTCTATGGGATTAACGTTTTGAATGAGTACACTAGCGATGAATCCAAGAAATTAGTTGGATGGAAGCATCCTTGGTTCGTTTGAGGAACACGATAGAATTCATCACTCATGCACTTTTTGTCACGAGGATGAAGTCCATTCCTTGAGATACACTATGATCACCAATTGTAATATTTTGTAAACATTTGATAATTATCTTTAGACTTTGATTGTAATGACTGACCTTCTTTAAAAGGGAATGTTGTATATATGATAAGTGGTAAGAATGATATACATTGTTATGCTAGGAAATTAAATGTTGAATTTTTTATTCACTCGTTTAATTGAAAGAATACAAATGCTATTTTTTGGAATTCATGGATGTGAGTAAAGTGTTTATTCTATAATTTATTTAGAGCTACCTTGTTGGTTCGACAAGGGCCCACCACCCCAACCAAGGTAAGTCTCCCTGTATATGTTTATGTGAAGATATAAGTTAATTGTGTTAGTGTGCAAATAAAGTAGTTGTGTATTGAAAATGATTCTGAGTGCATGAACAACGTAGATCTCTAAATAGATACACGTTGATTTTGAATCAGTGTGGATGAACAATTACACATTAAGCATAGTAGATGATTTTAATTCTATTTATGTAGAGTGATATTTAGTCAACCAAAAATCTAGATGGATGTTTGGGATTGTTACATAAGCAATTGTTATTGTTCTGAATTTGAAAGTCTTAATAATTGTGCTGTCCTCAGTAGGTACATGAACAAGTAGACTTCATCTCTCACCCTTCATGCTTTAGTAATGAAGTCTTTCAATCATATTGACTGTCTCCTGTATTGAGGAAGGAATTTGAGTTGAATTGATTAGGTCATGATTGGTTTCTTTCCAAGAGTAAATAGAGTGAATTGCTAATTGTTATGTGAATTCAATTGCTACATGAAGAAGGGTCTCAGTTCATCTCTTTATTTCATGAGCCCATGGTGAACAAACTTTCTATCTGAGTAAGAACCTTTTCGACTGAGTGTTTGCTTGAGAGGTTTACTATGAGATTTATCTTCTAGTTTGAAGTTGTGTGAAGAATAATGTTCATATATTTCAAAAAAAGAGTACTTTGTTATTGATTGTTTCTGGATTGAGCTATATACAATATACATAGATAGGTTACCTATTTTCGGCACATATAGTGTAACAACTCTTTTAATTACGAATCTTGGATTGATATATAAATGAGTGAAATATACTAAACATATATTTACACCAACATTTTGGCGTTGTTTCCAAGGAGTTGTAAATGATAATAGGTAGCGTTTTGAGTTTGATTGGTTTGATGAGTTTGGATTGCATTTAAGGACAACCTAAGGGAGAAGAGAAGGCAGTAAAATGAGAGGTAAGAACCTGCGCATCCACTTTCATGGGGTTGCTCCTTTTAGCACCTAAACATGTAGGGGGGTATTTTTCCTAATAGGTGACCCCCTTTGGCGAAAAGATCGCAAGAAGTGGAGTAAAACCCCACTTACCCTAAGTTTGGGGCACAATGCATGTTTTGTTAAGCAGTGGACAAAACTGGGCAGCCAGGATCTGCATGCCTAGATATACGGGAAAGGTTGGATTCTGGAGCCCCCTCATCTTTCTACCTTTAAGGCAGAGGGGGAGGTCCAGAATCGAGTGCACAAGTTTGAGCGGCTAGGATCAAGGCACCTAGATCTGCGACTGAGAATGGATTCCAGACCCCCCCTGCTATTCTTCCTTTAATGAGGGGGGGGTCCAGAATTGGCGGCTTAAATTGGGTCCCCCTATCATCCCCTCATGAGTGCCTCCATCTTTCATCTCCCGCCACCTGTCTTCCACTCCATATCTCACCTCCATTCAATGCCATCCTAACCCACCTTATTCTCATTTCAACATCTTGCCTTCCGACACCTGTCCCTCTCTTTTCCACATCGCTCCCTCATAAGCAGTGTGTCCTCCCTCGACCAATCATGTCCCGTCACCTCCTCATTCAATGATTCTCCTCATTCCTGCCTGGTCAGTGCTCATTAACCACTTCCAATTATGTGCCCCAGTCTTCGCACCGACCTCCATGCCTTATCCATTAGGCCGTTCAGCCGATCCATATGGCAGCGTGAGAAGGATTCCACGTCCCAGGAGTGCAGAGTTGATCAGGCCATTCCCAATCCCAAGGAAATTATTGAGGTAGTTGGTGGTGGTTAGACATCGTCTCCACCATAAATGGAAAGTCTAGAAAGGGACCTGAGACAAGTCAATTCTTTTGTAGGGTTACCAGAAGTCTGATTGCGTCTGACATGAGCGCATGATCATCCAGAGACTACAGGTGCAGTCTTCTACTACACATGAAGACGTAATGTTTTTAATGATAAGTCTTGGTTTTTCTGTTGTTATTGGCTTGGGGTATATGTAGGCAATTTTACCATTTTGTAATCTATCGATGGTAGGGCTAAGCTCTCGACTGTAAAGCTTTAACAAAGCCTCTGGTTCTTTGGTTATACAATGATATTTTGAGATTTCTTGTTTAATGGTGGCCAACCTTCTTCTTTCCTCATTCTTCTGAGTCTTAAGAGCCCAGGTATGGATGATCCAGTCGGGTGTTGCCGTAACTATATGATGTATGTTTGATTGTATTAGTTTTGCAACATTTAAGGTTCACTTTGAAGTTTCTTCGGTCTGAGAGGATCTCATATCTGAGACTTTTCCCCTTCCTTTTACTTACTCACCACTATGCAACTTACTAGCTTAAGTTGAATCAAGACCTCACATGTCTTTGTTGTTCCAACCCAGTTTTCTGAGTGAGTGATATTGTTCTGAGTTTACTTCCATTCGATCACCCTCTTTATAAACAAATCATGATATAAACTAATGGGCATCGGGCTCTGCTCCTACTTCCTCTAGCTACACCTGAAGCTGATCTGGAGGTGATTATCAGAAAAGGGAAGGCCTCTCAAGGATAAACTTCCACCGCTAAACTAGGTAATTCACCACCTCCTTCTGTAGAAAATCCATTTACTTCTTCTCGGCTTCCTAGTAGACATGTTTCTGAAGTTTCCCGTTTCCTGAATTTTGGGAGTGTTCCTGCTTAACTTTCTCCTCTTGATCTGAGATTGGAGGGAGAAATCCTTGTCACTCCCACCTCCCCTGAAGTTGTACCTTGGCGTAGACCCTGGACCGCATAAAATTTCACCATCCCTCCTCTTGTTACTGTTATTGCTACTGCACAGAG
The DNA here is from genome assembly GCA_000966675.3 of Picea glauca. Classification (NCBI taxonomy): domain Eukaryota; kingdom Viridiplantae; phylum Streptophyta; class Pinopsida; order Pinales; family Pinaceae; genus Picea; species Picea glauca. Next base: position 79,215 of record JZKD02S1803485.1, on the reverse strand, counting down.
AGAAGCGTCTGCTAACTCACATCCTTTAGCCTTTTCTCTGAATCCCCCGTTATTTCCCATTCCACCTGGTAGCATATTCCCAATATTCCCTATTCGATCTCCTTCTCCTCTGAGTTCTCCTCCACCCAATATTCCTATGGCAGAAGAAAATCCTCCCATGACCAGAATGGAGGCTATAATAGCTGCTAGGTATGCTCCCCTTTTGTTACCTCAGCCTCTCAATGACCTTCCAATAGACGGCTACCTTAAGCACCTGCCTAAGTTTACAGGCGAAGGGGACGTAGCTGCAGAAGAACACCTTGAAGCCTTTTACAGTTTCACAGATGACCATGTTATCATGCATGCAGACGTATGGATGAGGATTTTCATCCATAGCCTTGAAGGTGAGGCTAGAAAGTGGTTTAGAGCCCTGCCTCCCGGATCTATAGATGGGATTGAGGCTTTGGATAATGCCTTTTTGAGACAGTGGGGAGACAAAAAAGACTTTATGTATTACATGATAGAGTTTGGGTCTTTGAACAGAAAGGAAGGAGAGTCTGTCTCTGACTTCTCCAAGAGATTGAATAAAATGTATAATAAAATCCCTGCTGAGATAAATCCCTCAAAAGCTTCTGCTAAGATCACTTATGCTAGCGCTTTTGATCCTGATTTCTGCCTTCTGTTGAGGGAAAGGAGAGCCACTACTCTAGCTCACATGTAGGACGCAGTCGTGGAAGTAGAATCTAACATATTGGCTGTTGACCGACTCAGGAATAAGGTTGATAGAGACATATCCAGGAAAATACCTGAAGCCTCCCCATCCAATTTCTCTCCCCTTCCCCTCCAGACGGACGAGGTAACTAAAACGCTAAAATCACTTTCAGCTAGAATGGAAAGGTGGGAGTTATAAGGGAAGCCCATGTATAGAAATCCCCAAAATGTTGATAACAAAAGCTTTAGGAGGCCTGGTAACAATGTGCCATAGGATTTGCCAAGGGAATAAAGGAGAAAAGACAGAGAGGATCAAAGGATTCAAACCCCTCTCCAAAATAACTTAGTTTCTCATGAGGAAGGAGAGGAGATAGATGCGCTCGACCCTAAAATTCACTGCACTGAAGACACCTTCCCTTTCCCCCATTTGACTCAATCTATATATGATTAATCCCTTATGAACAATCAAGTTAATGAGTTGGTTAAAGGGTAAAAGGCCAATGACACTCCCAATAGATACAATCTTAGGACAAAGAAGAAAGAAGGGAATTTCGATAGCCAGGATCAACCCCTCATAGAAAAAAGGCCTGCTAAACCTGCAACAGTCACTACTAAAGAGAAGAAAACTTAGAATATTTCGCCAGCAGCCAAAGAACCTGTTTTTAAGTTAAGGGAATCTCCTAAGCCTTTTCCCTCCTTTAATTTTGAGCATGAAATTCAAAATATTAGGATTCCCATACCCCTCTTAGAGCTAGTTAAAAATGAAGATTTCAAAAGATCCCTCTCCAAGCTGCTACAATACGAGTACCCCCAGCCTACCACAGACTCAGTAAACCTCCAAGATGAAAATCCATCCATCATCCTAGGTCCCATGGTAGAAGATAGAGATGATTCATCCCCTCCCTTCTACACATCCTTGAACATACATGATAAGGTGTTGCATAATTGCCTCATGGATTCAGAAGATTCCCACCACCTTATGCCCAAAATAGTCATGCAAGAATTGGGACTGGAAGTGACAAAGGCTTATCATGATTTGTACTCTTTTGATTCAAGGAGGGTGCAATGTCTTGGAGTCATCAAAGACTTGGTGGTCTCTTTATTTCAACTGCCAATGAAGAGTGTGGTCATGGACATTGTGGTAGCTGATGTTCCCCCCAAGTTCGGCATGTTGTTGTCAAGATCTTGGATTAAAATACTTGGAGGAACATTATAGATGGATCTCACATATTCCACCATTCCAGTCTTCAGAGGGGAACACAGGAGGTTATACAGAGAATCTCAACTAGCCTACATTGTTAGTGATGAAGAAAACCCCACCAATCATCCCATCTTTGCACTTGACACTGATTTGGGGTCTAGTTTATTGAAGATCACTCAGACTCCTAAAGATCATTTACAGATTAGAAAAAGCCCAATTTTAACCATGAGATACCTCCTCCAACCACCTCTGTCTGGAAAATGTTCTTCGATGGAGCTTCTTCTAGCGTAGGCACTGGCACTGGAGTGGTTTTTGTGTCACCTCATCAGGAAACCATATCCTTGTCATACAAGTTGGAATTTGAAACTACCAACAATGTGGCAGAATATGAAGCTCTTGTTCCGGGTATGAGGGCTACAAAAGAAATGGGAATTAAGGAGATAACAGTGTTCAGAGATGCTGATTTGATAATCTAGCAAGTTAGAAATGATTATCGGGCTAAGCATCCTCGGCTTAGGAGTTACAGAAATGAGGTATGGGACCTGATTGATAATTTCTTTTCGGCTTTCAACATTTCTTTTATTCCAAGAGAGGAGAATACTTTGGCCGATTCCTTAGTTGTCTCAGCTAGTCTGTTCAGTATCCCTTTGCCGCCTAAGATCAAATATGGGGTCGAGATAAGATATAGGCCATCCATCCTAGACAATGTCAAGAATTGGAAGGTATTCGAAGACGATATTGAAATCAAAAAATTTCTTCAGTCCGTCGAGGAATTTTCTGCATTGCACATTGACTAGGATCCTGACCCCGAAGGTGACCCTCACCCTGAGGTGTTTTTAAATAAAATTGCTAATCACCATATTATTCATATGCCTAGCAATCACATTCTGAAGGGGCTGGTCCCTTTGGAAAGAATGTTTGATGGGAATGATGTGGCAGTCAAGGGTAGGATTTCAAGAGGAGATGCTGATACAGCTGAGTGCAACAGTGGCACACAGGAGGAGCCTAAGTCTGTTAAGTTGTCAAGCAGCCTAAACCAAGAATAGAAGGTCGAATATACTGGGTTATTGAAATAATTTGTTGACATGTTCACATGGACTATGAAGACCTTAAGACATATGACACATCTGTCATTGAGCACAAGATCCCACTGAAGGAAGAGGCTAAGCCATTTAGGCAAAAACTAAGACAGATAAATCCCATGTTGTTTCCTGTTATGGAGAGAGAAGTGAAGAAGTTGTTAGATTTCCAAATCATTGTCCCCTTGAGATATTCTGAGTGGGTGGCCAATCTGGTTCCTGTGAGGAAGAAAAGTGGAGAAATCAGGCTCTGTGTTGATTTCAGGAACCTAAACAGGAGCTCAAAGAAAGACAACTATCCCTTGCCCAACATGGAACACATATTGCAGAGGGTAACTGGTGCATCTAGGATATCCATGATTGATGGTTTTTCTGGCTATAATCAGATATCAGTCATGCCAGAGGACAGAGAAAAAATAGCCTTCACCACTCCTTGGGGGACATTCATGTATGCCAAAATGCCTTTTGGACTAATGAATGTAGGAGCGACATTTCAACGAGCCATGGACATAGCCTTTGTTGGGGAGAAAGATCAATTTGTGATGATCTATCTGGATGACATCACAGTCTTTTCCAAGTCTGATAAGGAGCACCACTATCACTTGAGGAAAGTTTTCTTGAAGTGCCAAAGGTTTGGCCTTTCCTTAAATCCCAAGAAATATTTGCTTGCTATAAAAGAGGGGAAGCTGTTAGGCCATATAGTATCAGTAGAGGGAGTGAGAATTGATCCCAATAGGGTAGAGGCAATCCAGACCCTGTCACTTCCCAGTTCTAGAAAGAAAGTTCAGGCTTTTTTAGGGAAGATCAACTTTCTGAGGAGGTTCGTCTCAAATTTTGCTGAGGTGGTGAAACACATCATAGCCATTCTCAGAAAGGGAAGCAAAGTAAAATGGGTTGCTGAACCCAGGGAATCTTTTGTCCAAATAAGGAAGGCATTGACTTAGGCACCTGTGCTGATCAATCCTGACTATTCCAAGGATTTACTGATTTTTTCTTTTGCTTCTTTTGATACAGTGGCAGTGGTCTTATTGTAGAAAAACGAGGAAGGGCGAGAGAAACCTATTTCCTTCTTCGGTAACGCATTGAGAGATGAAAAAATCAGGTACGAGATCATGGAGAAGCAGGCCTATGCCTTGGTGAAAGCCCTCAAATCTTTCATAGTCTATGTCTTTCATTCAAAAGTGACTGCATACGTTCCTTCAGCCTCTGTGAAGGACATCCTTGTACAACTAAACATAGATGGGAGAAGAGGTAAATGGATTTCCAAGATCCTGGAGTTTGACCTGGAGATTAAGCCTACCAAGTTGGTAAAACGGAAGGGTTTAGCCAAGCTATTGGCTGAATCCAATTGCAAGGCCTTGGGGGTTAGCTTCATCAATGCTTTCTCAGGAAATCAACAAGTTGAGTTGACTAGCCCAAGCTCTCAGGGTGACTTATCACTAGCAGAATGCACCTGGTACAGAGACATTTTGTACTTTCTGCAAGAATTGAAGCCTCTTGATGGAATGGGAAAAAGCAAGGCAAGGGATTTAAAGCTCAAGGCGGTCAGATATTGCCTTATTGACCAAACCTTGTACTTGAGAGATCCTCTAGGGTGTTTCTGAGGTGTCTAAATCCATAGGAAGCCTAGAAAGTTATGTTGGATTTCCATAGAGGCCTTTGTGGGGGGCATAATTTTTGGAAGACCACAACCCACAAAATTCTTAGGGATGGGTACTATTGGACCAATTTATTCATTGACATCTGTAGAGAAATCAGAGCTTGCATCAAATGCCAAAGATTCTCAAGAAAGCAGCAGCTCAAATCTCTACCACTAAAGCCTGTAGTAGCTTCAACACCCTTTCAACAGTGGGGGTTGGACTTCATTGGAGAAATTCATCCTCCTTCAAGTGGCCAACATAGATGGATCCTGACTATAAGAGACTACTTCACCAAGTGGATAGAGGTTGTCCCCACCAGGAGTGCTTCACACAAGGTAATTATCAGCTTCCTGGAAGACATCATAGCCATATTTGGCTATCCCAACAGAATTATCATCGATAATGTTTCTTCTTTCAAGTCTGAGCCCCTAGTTAAGTTCTGAGAGCAGTTTGAGATTTTGCTAATTCACTTCACTCCCTATTATCCTCAAGGAAATGGACTGGCAGAATCTTCTAATAAAAGCCTGATCAAGCTCATTAAAATATTATTGGAAGGCAATAAGAGGGCCTGGGATTCAAAGATCAAATTCACTCTATGGGTCGATCGAGTGACAATGAAGAAGTCCCTGGGCACCTCACCTTTTCAACTTGTTTATGGGATGGAGGTTGTTTTTCCCACTCAGCTCACTTTACCTGTGGTGAAATTATTTCAAGATCATGAAGGAGAGCCAGACCATATGGTCTGAAGAATTCATCAAGTGGTGGAACTGTAGCAGATCAGGGAGCAGGTAATGGACAGAGCTTACAATCATCAGCAGAATATCAAGCGGGCCTTTGACAGGAAGGTCAGGAAGAAGGAATTCAAGATGGGAGATTTGGTGCTTAAGTGGGATGCACCTAGGCAGGATAGGGGCAAACACAACTAGTTTGACACCCTTTGGATTGGGCCCTTCAAAATATCTGAAGTATTCTCGAACAACACTTACAGTTTGCGGGATTTGGAGGGCGAAGAAGTTTTTAATGGCCCAGTAAATGGGTATTTCCTGAAGAAATGTTTTGTTTGAGCGTCAAACGACTCCTCTGTTTTTGTAAATATTGTTTTTTGTTTATCTTCGGCTTAATAAATGACTCCATAGCCCAACAACAAGGCACTGGAACTGAAAAATGAGTTCTTAGAGCATCACAGGGATGACTCTATCGCCCATGGAGCCTAATGTTAGCACCTAAACATGTAGGGGGGTATTTTTCCTAATAGACGACCCCCTTTGGTGAAAAGATGGCAAGAAGTGGAGTAAAAACCCACTTAACCTAAGTTTGGGGTGCAATGCGTGTCTTGTTAAGCAGCAGAAAAAACTAGGAGGCCAAGATCTACACACCCAGATCTATGAGCAAGGTTGGATTTTAGAGCCCCCTTGCCTTTCTACCTTTAAGGTGGAGGGGGGGGGGTCCAGAATTGAGCACGCAAGTTTGAGCGGCTAGGATCAAGGTGCCTGGATCTGCGGCTGAGGATGGATTCCAGACCCCCCCTTGCTATTTTTCCTTTAATGAGGGGGGGGTCCGGAATTGGCGGCTTAAAGTGGGTCCCCCTATCATCCCCTCACGATTGTGTCCACCTTTCATCTCCTGCCACCTGTCTTCCAATCCATATCTCACATCCATTCAACACCATCCTGGCCCACCTTATTCTTGTTTCAACATCTTGCCTTCCGACACCTGTCCCTCTCTTTTCTACATCATTCCCTCATAAGCAGCGTGTCCTCCCTCGAATAATCATGTCCTGTCACCTCTTCATTCGCGATTCCCCTCATCCCTGCCTAGTCACCGTTCATTCACCACTTCCAATTATGTGCCCCAGTCTTCGCATTGGCCTCCATGCCTTATCCATTAGGCCATTCAGTCGATCTAGATGGCAGTGTGAGAAGGATTCCATGTCCCAAGAGTGCATAGTTGACCGGGTCGTTCCCAATCACAAGGAAGTAGTTATTGAGGTAGTTGGTGGTGGTTAGACATCGTCTCCACCATAAATGGAAAGTCCAGAAAGGGACTTGAGACAAGTCAATTCTTTTGCAGGGTTGCCAAAAGTTTGATTACGTCTGACACGAGCGCACGACCGTCTAGAGACTACAGGTGCAGTTTTCTAGTAAACATGCAGACATAATGTTTTTAATGATAAGTCTTGGTTTTGTTGTTGTTATTGGCTTGGGGTATATGTAGGCAATTTTTCCATTTTTATAATCTATCGATGGTAGAGCTAAGCTACCGACTGTAAATCTTTAACAAAGCCTCTGGTTCTCTGGTTATACAATGATATTTTGAGATTTCTTGTTTAATGGCGGCCAAACTTCTTCTTTCCTTGTTACTCTGAATATTAAGAGCCCGGGTATGGATGATCCAGTCGGGTGTTTTCGTAACTATATGATGTATGTTTGATTGTATTAGTTCCACAACATTTGAGGTTCACTTTGAAGTTTCTCTGGTCTGAGAGGATCTCATATATGAGACTTTTCCCCTTCCTTTTACTTACTCACCATAATGCAACTTACTGGCTTAAGTTGAATCAATACCTCACATGTCTTTGTTGTTCCAAACCATTTTTCTGAGTGAGCGATATTGTTCTGAGTTTACTTCCATTCGATCACCCTCTTTATAAACAAATCGTGACATAAACTAATGGGCATCGGGCTCTGCTCCTACTGCAATCTAGGAGTGATTTCCAACGCCAACAGCTCCAAAGTCAGGTTGTCCTCTTACCTTTGGTAGTTAAATTTTTTGTTTTATTAGTATTAGAGTTTCTTATTTTTATGAGTAGATGTAGGGATAATAAAGGTAGATTTATTGCCTCCAAAATTTCAGAAAATTAAAAAAAAAAAAGTAAACAACAAGAAACCCCCTCCCCCACACTAATTCAGCTAATTTATGTGCAGGAACAATTCTCAAAGGATAAAGTTCAAAGGAAGCAATCGAAACAATAGCCAAAGGCACCAAATTTGAAGCTATTGTTTAGATTGAAAACATAGTACAACAAGAAAGAAGGGAATAACTAGCGACCCAATCAGAAGGAAGAGCTAGAAAAGAGACAAGGATAGTGGTATAAGAGGCTGCATCTACCACTGTGGCAACACACAAGGTATTGGAACAATTGGAAATACCAAACAACCTAGTGGTTGAACCATCACTTAGTGGGGAGACATCACCAACACCCTACAACATGCTATTTGGAGATATGGCGGATGAAGAGGGAAATGCAAACAACGAAACAAAGAAATTTGGATTCCCAATATTAGACATTGCCAGAGATGTTTCTATGAAAAATATTCCATTATTATTACTACCTCACTTGCATGGTATGTCAACAAAAGATCTTTATTCATTTTTGTTTGAATTTGATATACTATGTAGGATTTATAATTACACTGATAATGCACAAAAAATAAAACTCTTTTCAGCCACGCTTAAAGAATGAACATTAAGGTGGTTTATGAGCTTGGGAGAACACAATATCTTATCTTGAGATGGCATGAAGGAGACTTTCCTCCAGAAATATCAAGATTACTGTAGACCTAGGGATGCTAGGAATGACATATTTAAAATGTAGTAGTCTAAGGAGGAAAGTTTGGAAGATTACCTAGAAAGGTTCCTATATAACTACCAAAAGACAAAACAATTTTCCTTAGACACAACCACAGTTAGGACCATMTTYYTAAAAGGTGTAAGGGATGACTGCATCGAGSTACTAAACCTCATGAGTTCTGGAKATTTGTATCARAAGTCATTTGCAGACATTGCAGAGTATTGYAAAAGGTACTCTTGYAGYCAAGCCAAAACAGGAAAAAGTGTAAGGGATCCTATAAACATAATTACTAGAACCACACCAAGAGGTGTTACTAGGATAGAATTGGGRAATCTACTAGAAAAATTCAAAACAAACATCCTCAACACCATCAACACCCAACTTGATGCGATTAAAATCAAAAGGAAASAAGAAGAAGAAAATGCTACTTTGGCAATTTTCTGTCCTCGGTGTAGAAAAAGGCACCCTAAAAAGGAATGTCCTATTAATGTTATCRAAATCTGTGGCCTCTGTACAGAAGATCACCCTACCAATGAGTKCCCTTYTTTACCTGGAATAAAATCMATTTTCAAGRGAGGGGGAGCACCTCAAGAAACATCATATCCCCCCAAGAGGGAATTGAGATAGMAAAATCCTAATATGTTTGTAGATCCTACCACACAATATTCACAACAACAATGGGTACCTCCAATGCCTTACCCTCAATGGTCACCTCAACAACCACAAATCCAACCTTGGCAACAAGGATGGAGGGGGGCTTGCATATGGGAATGTTACCTTTCATCCAACAACCTTCCCCACCTACCCACAATACCATTCCAATATCTCTCAGTTGCTAATGGGATTTAATCCACCTGCTCTCCATCCACCTCCACAGTTGCAACAACAACTTATATTTCTTATGAACCCAAATTTGCAGCAACAATAACTTACATTGCATATGAACCCAAATCTGCAACAACAAATGCAAGTTGCACCTATCCCAAACCCTCCTCGACCTACCCCTATTCTTGCACAACCCATTCCTAATCCAAACAATAGACCTAGACAACCTACACAAAATTGTGAAGTACAAACCTTCCCCACTTATGTGATAACTCCTTCATTTAATGGAATTCAATTAAAATCAAGGAAGGTTTTGAATAAACCAAATCCTATTGTGGTTATTAAAGAAGAAGAACAAGTAGATAACCAAGTATTTGAATAAGAAGACCAAATGGATAACCAATCAGATGAAGAAAAAGATACCCCTGTACAACAAGAAATTCCTCCTCACATTCATCATCCATCAAAAATACCTCAAAAAACTAATATTCCCCCTTATCTAGAAAGGTTACTTGTGAAGAAATTTGAGGTACCTCTAGGACATGATCTAGAGACTGAACTTAGAAACATATGTATAAATATTCCCTTAATTCAATCCATCAAGGAAATTCCTATTTATGCTAAGATTGTGAGGGATATCTGCATTAAAAAGGCAGGGAGAAAGAGGAAGGAGCCTCCTGTTATATAGGTGGTTGGACAATTATCAGAATTTATATCAGAAATTCCATCTAAATATAATGATCCAAGAAATCCAGTGGTGGCCATAGAGATTAACGATGCTTCTTTGCGAAACACACTTATTGATCTAAGAGTAGAAACAAATGTTATGACAGCTAACACCATGAAAATAGTGCAACTAAATCACCTAAGACCAATGTAGAATTTGTTGGAATTAGTAGACAAATCAGTTATCAGTCTAGTAGGGAGTCTAGATGATGTAACAATCACTTTGGCCTCTTGGGAGTACCCTGTGGATTTCTTGGTGATTCATCCTAAAACCTACAAACCAAGACATCCAGTAGTGCTTGGACGACCTTGGTTGGCCACTACTAATGCATTTATTAGTTGTCGGTCGAGAGAGATGAGAATCTCCAATGGCATCCAATGTCAAAAGCTTATTCTCTTTCCTCCTTCCGAACTAGCCACTGAAGTTCCTTTCTGGTTGGAAAATCCCTATGGGGAGGAGGACTATACTCATCCCTTGTTAACACTCAAGCAATTAAAAAGAGTTCAAGAGAAAACTGAAGAACATATCTTAAGCCTTATTTTTACTAATACCGAATGCATTGAATACCCTCAATCTTTTCCAAAATATACACATATCTTTAGCTCTGAATTTATGGAAATATGGCACCCCTCCACCTCTACAATGTCCACCATTTCAGAAGTAGATGAAGGGAAATAATCAGTTGTCCAGGCTATTGAAATCAGTCCTGGAAAATCCTTGTATATCAATGCTAGATTAGAAATAGATCAACAACAAAAATTGATTCAAATGATTCAAGGACAATTTGGTCTTTTGCATGGGATTACTCTGACTTGAAAGGGATTTACCCAGACACTTGTATGCATCATATTTACACCAATGACCAAATTAGACATGTTAGGCAACCCCAAAGAAGAATGAATCCAACCTTAAAAGACATAGTGAAAGAAGAACTCCAAAAAATCTTACATGCCAATTTTATTTACCCTATTTCGGATAGCAAGTGGGTATCCCCATTAGTTATTGTCCCTAAGAAAAATAGTAAATGGAGGATTTGTGTGGACTTTCAAGAATTGAACAAGGCTACCTACAGAGATTTACTTTACTTTTCCTTCCATAGACTATATCTTGGACACTTTTTTTGGGAAGAGGTATTTTTCTTTCTTGGATCGGTTTAGTGGTTACAATCAGATCCAAATTTCACCAGAAGATTAGGACAAAACCACATTTACTTTCCCATGGGGTAGCTTTTCTTATAGGGTTCTTCCTTTTGGTTTGTGTAATTCCCTTGCCACCTTTCAAAGGGTTGTCCTGTCCATTTTCTCTGATTTGACCCATGATTGTGTAGAAGTCTACATGGATGACTTCACAGTATATGGGGATGATTTCCAACAAGCCTTGAACAATTTGGAGAAATTATTGATCAAGTGTAAAGAGACCAACCTTTCCCTCTGTCATGAAAAATCTAGAATGATTCTCACTAAAGGAATTGTTTTAGTCCATCACATCTCCGATACCAGAATAAGAGTAGACCCTGCCAAGATTGACATCATTTCTCAAATCAAAATCCCTAGCTCACATAAATAAGTTAAAATACTTTTAGGGAATTTTGGTTACTATAGGAGGTTCATTCAGAATTTTACAAACCTAGTTGCGCCACTGTTCAAACTGTTAGCAAAAGAGGTTGAATTATGTTGGGATGAACAATGTCAGATTTGTTTTGAAAATTTAAAAACAAAGCTTTCAAGTGCCTCTATTTTAAGAGGACCAAACTGGTCTCTTCCTTTTCATATCTACACAGATGCCTCGGATACAACTTTGGGGGATGTTTTAGGACAAAGGGATGACCAGATTCCATATGATATATACTTTGTCAACAAAAATCTTTCACCTACTGAAGTAAATTATAGTGTCACTGAAAAGTAATTCTTGTCGGTAGTACATGCCATTAATAAGTTCAGACACTACATAATAGGGTATGAATTTTTTGTACACACGGACCACTCAACCATCCAATTTCTGATGAAAAAACCTATCACAAATGCTAGAGTTCCTAGATGGTTGTTATTACTACAAGAATTCAATATCATCATCATTGATAGACCTAGAAGAGATAATTTAGTTGTTGATTTCTTGTCTAGACTCATTCATACAGGTGATAATGCACCCATAGATGACAATTTTCCAGATGAGAATCTATTTTCTATTTCTACTTGCATTCCTTAGTATGCAGATGTAGCCAACTATCTTGTAATAGGAAAGCTACCTCAAAATCTATCCTCCCGAGAAAAACAGAGAATTATCCAACTACGTGCCAATTACATGTGGCATGATGATTTTTTATACCATACTCGGCCTGATTTGGTGATCAAAAGGTGTGTCCGAGAGGATGAGATGCATGACATCTTCAAAGCCTGTCATGATGGTTCCTGTGGAGGCCATTTTGCTGATAAAATAACATCATACAAGATATTACAATCCGACTACTATTGGCCAACTATTTTCAAGGATGCAAAGAAGTATTTGGCCAGCTGTGATGATTGTCAGAGGATGGGAAAACCTATTGCAATTGATGAGATGCCTCTCCAAGATCAGGTAGTAATTAAACCTTTTGAGAAATGGGATTTGGATTTTGTAGGACCCATTAACCCTATGTCTCAAAGGAAGAAGTATATCCTAGTCTACACAGATTATGTGACCAAATGGGCGGAAGCTAAAGCTTCATATTCTACTAGTGAACAATCTGTTGTAGATTTTATTTTTGAAGAAATATTTACTCACTTTGGTGTTCCTCGAGAAATAGTAACTGACCAAGGAACCCAATTCACCTCCAATTTGGTCAAATCTATTACCGAGCAATATAAAATTAAACATAGAAAATCTTCACCTTATCACCCTCAAGGAGATGGGCTGGTGGAATCAACTAACAAGGTGATAGAATCTATTCTTACCAAGATTGTTCAGCTACATCATAAATACTGGGTTGATAGGTTTTATGAGGCCTTATGGGCCTATAGAACAGATTGGAGAAACACAATGATCCATACATGTTATGAGTTAGTATATGGGAAGCAGGGGCTACTTCCCATAGAATTTCAAGTGAAAACCTTCATAACTTCCATGCAATTAGGGATGGATTTGGATGAAGCTAAAAAATAGAGGCTATTGCAGTTGAATGAGCTTGATGATATCAGAAAATATTATCTTCAAAGGACTACCCTTATACAAGAACACAGGACTAAATGGAATGATAAGTACATCAAGAAAAAGTCTTTTTAGTTAGGTGATTGGGCCCTACTGTATGATAGTAGGTTCAAGAATTTTAAAGGTAAATTATCTACTAGATGGTTAGGACCCTATGAAGTTGATATGGTTTACAACAATGGTCCAGTTAAGATAAATACTGTTGATGAGAATCAAACCTCCTTTGTTGTGAAAGGACATCGATTGAAGGTTTATCGAAAGCCTCTGTCCAAAGAGGATTTTATCAGACATGTTCTTCAAAATTCTAAAATGAAATTGGTAAGAAGGAGGACTTCTCCTCTTGCTGATCCACCATAGTAAGTTTGTTATGTGAATTAATTTGGCTTTGTACATATCTGTAAATAGGTGTGTCATTAGATAGAAATTTTGGTGTTACTAACAAAAACAAAAATTTGATTGTGTTCTCATGTAGATAAATGAATAAGGAGGACATATTGCAGATGTAGGTTTATCCCTTTATCCATCCCTAGTAGATCATTTATCGAAAATGAGCTAAATGGAGTTTTCTTTAAGTTTTTTAGATTCCTAAAAATTGAAAACACCGACGAGTAGAAATTGGCTTGGGATCGAGAAAAATTCATGGGACAATAGATGGAGTTTTCTTTAAGTTTTTCAGACTCCTAAAAATTGAAAACACCGATGAGAATTAACTAATATGGGATCGAGAAAAATCCACAGAATAGTAGTATTTAGGGGTATTTTTATAATAAAATGTAAGTGGAAACAAGAGAAGTGATCATATTGGTTCCAAAAAGAGGAGCATTTTGAATCTCAACATGAGGTTGTCCAGATACATAGTACCTTCTTGTTACAGAGCTTGGAGCCTAGTCATTGAATTCTTTTGCCTCATTTTCTGACACTTCCGCTACAACTTCAAACTTTTTTTACCAGGTGTTGTTTGTTGTTTTACCTATATGGTGCTTCGGTAGAATAAAATCACATGTTCTCGTCCATAGCAACAGAAAATGCCAACAATTTCTACAAAATGTAGCCTAACAATTCCAGTCTACAGAATATGCCACCAGGTACCTTATCCAATTATCATTGAGTACCGGAATAAAATTTTGTGGTGATTCAGTACTAGATAACATCTTTGTGTTGTTTCAATACTACAACAATGTTCACTTTTGCGCTCATCCGATACTAAGGAAGAAGGCCTATGTTGTTCTAGTACTGCAACAATGTTCACCTTTGTGCTCATTCGATATTGAGGGAGAAGGCTTATGTTGTTCCGGTACTGCAACAGATTCACCCCTATGTTCATCCAGTACTGGAAAAATATCTATGTTATTACGATACTACAAAAAATTCACCCATGTGTTCATCTGGTACTAATGGAGAAGATCTATGCTTATCTGATACTACAACAATTTTTTGTAGTAGTCCAGTACTAAGAATTGGTCCGGTACTAAGCTGTGATCTGGTACTGGTGATGAATTTTGGTAATTCTTATTCTATGCTCAAAGGTTTTTTCTTGATACAAATGTTTCAGGTAATAAGAGGTATAAGCTCACTATTTTATCTTGTTTTATTAAAGAATCATACTAATTAATGTGGTTACACTCTTGCATGCTCCTTTCCTCAATTATTTCATGATCCCTACCATGAAATTATGCAAGTCCTCGTGTATATTCCTTGCTATAAAAATCATTCATATACACTCGAAGCTTTTTATGGGTTGGGCATGAAATGTTGAGAATACAAGGTAATTATACCTTTACCAATTCCATTCTCAAACACTTTGTTCAAATACTTTTTTTCATATGATGAAAAAGTATCATAGTGGCATGATCCAACATCACGTTGTGTGAATGATTTGTTTAAACCACGTCTTAATGCATGTCGAACCCATAATTATTTTTCAGTCACGTTGACGTCAAACAGTTGCATAACTGTGAATTTCGGTCACATAGACCGTATCTCCTGTGATCATTAACCAACATTACCGGGAACATGATCTAACACAAACCTCCATACGATCATTTAAGTTATTCATGGATACACCTTATCTTACCTTGTGAGCGTTATTTACCCATTTGTTTGTCATACCATCTCCATTCACACTGTGCTCTATCCCTTCATACCCTTTTCATACTCTATCCCCTTCCGGTACTATATCACGGGCTGCTCTGTTCCAATACTAAACCCTCGTTCTTTGATTCGTTGCCTCATACACTGTGAAAATTTCTTTTAAGTCATCATGGGGGTTGATATATATGAACCAGTGTTCCAATTATATTGGGAGATGTAGGAATACCAAGCTTGCAGGGAGAAATTTGAACAGGCTGACTGGGTTCCGTTTTTGGAAAAAATCAAAGGCTATCACGAGGGGGTATCTCTTGCTTTTGCTCAGACCTATGACGACAAGAGTGTCTAGTTTGGGGAGATGAAATTAACAATTACGTAGGTCACCATAATGGAAGCTACATGCTTGCCTTCCTCTAGAGAGAAATATTTTAAGGGGGTGATCGTCGACATAAATCTTTGTCATAAGTTTCTAAGGTCGGAGCATCAGGATCCTGACTAGACCAAAGGTATTCCCCGGAGCTGTATTAAGGAAGAGTATTTCACAATGCTCATCATCTTGTAGAGTTTTCTCACTTGTGAAGGGAGGTATGTCGTGACCTTCTTATACCATTTAAAACTCTTGTCACATTTTGAAGGAGGGCCACAAATTGACTTTCCCCATTTCCTCTAGATGAGTCTAAACAAAATGGTGAGAGGAGTTAAATCAACATCTAAGAAACATGAAACTAGTATCCATCACCATGGCTTAATGAAATTATTGGTTGTCCATGAATTGAGAAAACAAGGCAGTAGTTGGAAACAAATCCTTCAACAAAAATTTGCTCAAGAAGGAGTTTCTAAATATATAGAAGAACATGAAACAGAGGCATGTAATGAGGGGTCCAGTAAAAAGACAAAGGAAAGAAAAAGCAAAGGGAAGAATTTAGGGGGTGAAGAAGCTCATGTTACACCTAGTTCATCCCAACCTATTGATAGATAGGACATAGATAAGTCTGTTATGATAGAGGAGCCTACTGCATCCAAGAAAACGAGGACCTCCTAATATCAGAAACCAAGTCCATCCCTGATCCATAAAACTAAAAGGAAAAAAAGAAAGAACTCTGGGCAAGGTGAACACTTAGATAGTGCTCCTAAGGAAACCATTGAATTGTCACTGGAGACAGTTCTCAAGTTAGAGAGGGTCGATGAACTAAATATTCAGAGCAAGAAAAAGTTTCAAAAGAAGGATGTGCCAGAAGAACAAATACTAGAGGATCCCACTACATCCAGGAAGGAGAGGTCCTCCCAATCTAAGGAACCAAACCCAACCTCAATCCATAAAATTGATTTTCCCCATGAGTCGGTTAGTGAGTTGGAGAAGACTCCTGAGGCAACTATTGTGTTTCCTCAAGAGATGGTTAGTAAGTTGGAAAAGACTCCTGAAGTGAAAATTGGAAGTAGGGGGGAGATTAAAATGAGGAAGATACAAAAGAAGTAAATCCCCGAGCCTACACCTCAGTCCTCCAGAGTGGAAATGAGGAGTTCATCAAGAACAAACTCCAAAACCTACACCTCAATCCTCTAAGGTGAAAACAAAATTTGTACAGGAGAAACAGGTCCCAATGCCTACATTTGCTGCTAAAACAAAGAAGAGAAAGTTGTTAGAATAAACTTCCACTCTTGTCAGTAAACCTTAAGAAGCCCCACATCCTGTACGAAGAACTACAATAAGAATGGATAAACAGATAATAGTTCCACATGTGCCTTATTTTCAGAGGAGCCTATTGATATTCCAACTTCTCCAGAGAAGGAAAGTGTATATGGAGCAATGATTAGTGAGACCAAGGGGTTAGTAACAGAGACCTTAAGAGGTTTAAGAAAGGAAAAGGAAGCTCGAGGGGAGGTAATTGAGCACACAACCATATCTGATCCTGTCAGTTCCTTGAGCAAGAAACAATTGGCATTGAAGGTTGGGAAACTTACAAAATAGAATGAGAAGTTAAAACAAGAGGTTGCAGAGTATCAAGTTTTGGATAGGCACATTAAGGCAGAGAATGTACAATTGAAAGAATATCACCAAAGGTTACAGGATGCTCAAGAAGAAGTCTATGCTAAGCTTAACAAAGTTCTACATTTGATCCAATACACTAGGGTGATTAAGAAGGAGCTTAGGAGTGAGGCCTCTGGTTTCAATATTCTACAGCTAGACAAATGAAATTCAGCCAGGGTGGAAGACAACTTCAGTTTTGCAAAATTTTGAGTACCATTTTTGACATTTTTGCATGAGGACATGCAATGACTTAAGCATGGGGGAAATGTTGGGTCTCCATTTTAACACCCCTATTACCTTATATTATCTTCTATCTTGGTCAATTTTACCTCTGACATATGCATATGTTGTCTATTTCTTCCACAAACTTACCTTGTGACCTTATTCCTATGCATAAAGAGGTAACCAATGTTAAAAAAATGATTTGTTTGATTTCTTGATTAGTTGGGACTAAATGATTGTGGTTTATGCTTCTAATTACTTTGATTATTATTAAGCAACTTCATGAAAAGGCATCACCTCATCTGGTACTCATTTTTTAGATTCGTTTGGTACTTTTGTTGGTTCGTTACTACACAATTCCAACTTTGCGTTGATCCAGTACCCACTCTGTGCCTATTCTGGTACCACCTCTGCATTGATCCAGTATTAAATCTATGCCTATTATGATACCACCTTTACGCTGATTCGGTACCAAGATCTGTTACTGTGCTAGTCCGGTACTAAACCTGTGTCTACGGGATTAATGTTTTGAACGAGTACACTAGAGATGGTTCCAAGAAATTAGTTTGATGGAAGCATCCTTGGATCATTTTAGGACCACGATAGACTTCATCACTCATGCACTTCGTGTCATGAGGATGAAGTCCATTCCTTAGATACACTATGATCGCCAATTGTAATAGTTTGTAAACATTTGATAATTATCTTTAGACTTTGATTGTAACGGATGACCTTCTTTAAAAGGGAATTTTGTATAGATGATAAGTGGTAAGAATGATATATACTATTGTGATGGGAAATTGAATGTTGAATTGTTGATTCACTTGTTTAATTGAAAGAATACAAATGCTAGTTTTTTCAATTCATAGATGTGAGTAAAGTGTTTATTCTGTAATTTCTTTAGAGCTACCTTATTGGTTTGGCAAGGGCCCACCGCCCCAACCAAGGTAAGTCTCCCTATATATGTTTATGTGAGGATATACGTTAATTGTGTGAGTGTGCAAATAAAGTAGTTGTGTATTGAAAATGATTTTGAGTGCATGAACAACGTAGATCTCTAAATAGATAATTGTTGATTTTGAATCAATGTGGATGAACAGTTACACATTAAGCATAGTAGATGATTTTAATTATGTTTATGCAAAGTGATCTTTAGTCAACCGAAAATCTAGATGGATGTTTGGGATTGTTAGATAAGAAATTGTTACTGTTCTGAATTTGAAAGTATTAATAATTGTGTTGTCCCCAGTAGGTACATGAACAAGTAGACTTCATCTCTTACCCTTCATGCTTCAGTAATGAAGTCTTTCAATCATATTGTTTGTCTCTTGTATTGAGGAAGGAAGTTGAGTGGAATTGATTAGGTCATGATTGGTTTCTTTCTGAGAGTAAATAGAGTGAGTTGTTAATTGTTATGTGAATTCAATTTCTACAGGAAGAAGGATCTCAATTCATCTCTATATTTCATGAGACTGTAATGAACAAACTTGCTATTTGAGCAAGAACCTTTTCAATTGAGTGTTTTCTTGAGAGTTTTACTATGAGATTTATCTTCTAGTTTGAATTTGTGTGAAGAATAGTGTTCAGATATTTCAAAAATAGAGTATTTTTTTATTGATTTCTTCTGGATTGAGCTATATACAATAGACATAGATAGGTTACCTATTTTTGGCACATATAGTGTAACAACTCTTTTGATTATGAATCCCAGATTGATATATAAATGAGTGCAATATACTAAACATATATTTACACCAATAGGTACCTTGGAAAAGGGTTTTGATAACAAGAGACTTAAAAGGATGCCTTCTTCGCTACACCTTGGAAGGTTTGAATCTCCCCAGGGAAAAAGTATTAAGGGAAAGTGGATTTTGGGATGGTGGAGTCGCCATATGAGCTTGGAGAAAATAACATCAAAGGTGGAAGGGGAACATCCTCTAAGTGGAGTCACCATACTAGCTAGGGGTAAAGGCTTTGGGATGGATGCTTTCCAAAGTGTCATTGGGGCATAGAAGATGATTCAAAATCCTCCCCAACAACAACACAAAAATGTTATTTCATAATTTGTAGGTTGGGAAAATCACAATCTAATCCATGAGATGTCGATAATTGTGGGATAGTCTACCCATTGTTATCTTAGATAAACCCTTCCCTTGCTTTAGTGAAGGAGAAATCCAACACAAGGGGGGAATGCCAAGTGACCCAAGGGGGATTGATATGGAAATTGAGGTGATGAAAGATGAATCCTCTATCGGTAAAGTTGTGGAGATATGGAAGCCTTTGGATTAAGTCTCAAAGATGGTTAATGGCTTCCAAGTGCTTAAGTACCTATGCAAGATGGCTGTACTCGCCCGAGACAGAACAAGAGATGAATATACAAGCTTGAAGATTAAATGGACAAGCAAGTTAATATTTCTATCCAAAATACTATATTAAACAAGAATATATATCAGAAAGGAGAAAAGATAATTACTTCATATATAACCACTCAAAGCATCAAATATTTATTGAGAAATGAAACATAAAACAAGTAGATTGATTCCCAATACTTTATCACAACTTTAGTGGTATTAGAGGATTGTTGTATGAATTTTTTAGAGATGTTTGTAGCATCCAAGTGGCTATAGATAATATTTTCTACAACAACAAGTTTCAACCATGAATATCAGCAAGTAATCCGACCAAAAGTTCACCAATTAGCAGTAGAATGATAGCAATGGTTCACTAGCAAATTTCCACGGTTGAATTGCAAGTTAAAATAAAAAAACATAGAGTAGTTTGTTGCAGCCCTAATGGCTGTATATTTTATTCAATTATAGCTCCAATAATACTAGGACAATCAATACACCCTAAAGGATTTATGAAGCTTAAAGCATCAAGAAAAGGTTCCAACTTAAAAAAAATCAATATCTCTCTAAATCATGTTTACCAATGCAAGCAATTTATTTATCCAATGAAAATAAATATCAGTGCCTTGCCAAATGGGTTATGGAGTCTTTTTGTATTAATTTAGGTCTACTAAATCTCAAGGGGTGTAATCCATTTTACTTCCTTGAGATAGAAACCCTAACAAGGTAAATTCTAGGAGGGTGTAAACCATTTTACTCCTCCTAACAACCTTTGCAATAGTCTTTTCAACAAACAATAATGATAAAAATTGGTGGAGGTTGTAAAAAATTATTCTCCTCCAAGTATATAT
>JZKD02S1803474.1:76711-89846 GCA_000966675.3 Picea glauca | reverse complement strand
GTTAATACAAGAAATATTTGATTAACATAAATTGTAAATATATTTAATTAATATTTATATTAATTAAATATATTATTTTTAATTATTATTTCTTTTATCTAACCCTCACCCAAAAATATAAATTAGAACCCCTCCCCCTTCTTTCTTACACTCACATTCCTCTTCCTCCTAAGTGTGGCTGATTGCTCTCTTGTCAGCCTGCGGCCTCCTTTGCAACAGTTAGCGGCCTCCTTGCAACAGTCAGCGGCTCCTTTAGTGGCAGCTTTCAGACCTCCCTTGTGGCAGATTTGTTCCAGGTTCTTGCTGATTTGATTTTGCTGTTGTGTGAATGTGATAAGTGCCTTTCACTGCTGAGAACTCTTGTGTTGCTGCTCTCTTTGAATACTACCAGCTAGCCATCCTTCTTTTAGACAGCAAACCCTCTTCAACAGGTTGTCGTCCCCTATCTGAGCTTCTTTTGAAGGCCGCGGCACCCTAAGCAAGGTGGCTGGGCTATCCTTAAGGCAGCCGCCCCTCCTCCTGGCTGTTCTCTTTATGCATGAGGGTTTGTGGGGTGTTTTCAGTATACTTGTGTGAAGTTCTGGTGGAGGTTTAACAGTCCTATAATTCTCTTGGCAAGAGATCTAACCCTTGAGGTAGATCCATGATACTTGACTTTTTCTGAGCATATTCTCAGTGGCACTTCATCCCTTATGTGAGGCATGAACTTCTTCAGTGATCAGAGGTAAGCTACTTTATGGTTCAGATCTAATTGATATAGTTTAGATCTGTGTGTTTTTTGATTCTGGAATCTATCTATTGCTTAGATCTATTATCTATTGTTTAGATCTGTTATATATTGCTTAGATCTGTTATCTATTGTTTAGATCTGTTAACTATTGCTTAGATCTGTGATCTATCTTGCTTACTAAGAAAGAGTTTATGTCTGAATCTAATCACTGCCTCTGAACAGAATGAAATTCTAGATCTAAGCATTGTGCACACTCAGCAATAGGTTTATGGTTTAAGCCTACTTGTTGTTCACATTCTGACTTGTTTTCTTAATTCTGTTTTAACTATCTAGAATACTACAGTTCAGATCTTTTACTATATTACATCTCTGCTCTAAAGCTTGATTTATTTAAGACCTTTGCTGTTCTATCTAACAGATTTTAAAAGACATTAATTTTTTGCTTTACTTCCCTAATTCTAACATTCACAAGTTACTAGCAGGATTATTTGATCAGGAGTTGAATCCCACGGTCAATTATTGTGAATATCAGAGTTGTACCAAGCTCTCTAAGAATCTGGTATTTAATGACAGGTCCAAGCACATAGAAATCAGGTATCACTTCATTCGGGACGGGATTCAAAAAGAAGTGAAGCTCCAGTATGTACCCACAGATCAGCAAGTTGCAGATATTCTGACCAAGCCCTTAGCAAAAGGGAAGTTTGAAGCATATAGGAACAAACTTGGATTGGTGCAGAATTCCTTCCCGGTAAGCTTAGATTAGATAGGGATTAGAAAGGTTTAACTCTTGCTATATGATTTATTTATCTAACCCATAGGAACCTCATTAGGTCTTAGAAAGCTATTAGTATGGTATTCTTAGAATTAAGGGTTAGAAAGCTTATATGATTCTTTGAAGGTTATCTTATTCTTTAGGGATTAGAAGGAAGGGCTCTCCTTACTGTCTCTGGATAGTAAGCTTAGAATTTTGTTATTGATCTGGAAGATTTATATTGAACCAGGAACTTTCGCACAAGTTTTGTGTCAAACATGCGTGAAGTCGTCCGAGTAAGATCTATTTTGTAATTCACTTTATTTATAAAGTCAAAGTCTTTAAACTAGTTGTTGAGTCTAATAAAGTGCTTTTTACTGCATTAGTGATTTAGACTAATCTCGACCTTTGATCTCACCGAGAGATTAGGGTTTCAGCTAAAGTATAAAGGCAAGTCAAGGTAGAGGGTAAAGACACATTCATTCTTCACGAGGGCAGTTTTTGTCTGAAGGCGAAGAAAGAGCCCGAGGAAAGGAGAAAACAGTGCAGCAGTGAGAAGAGCAGCGTAGCAGTGATTGCAAATTGCAGATCTATCCACGTAGTGAATTTCGTACAGTTGTACGGACAGTCGTACCGCAAGTTTCTCAAACCTGTTTCACAGTTTTCTCATTCAGCAGGCAGAAAACCTCAGTTTTGAGATGTCCTTGTAAGTTTTGAGTCGTTAACGATAAGCTGATTTGAAGGACAAATTTTTTGTTCCGTGTTTTATGCTTCCGCTGTATTTTCCAGCCATCTGTGTGATTGATGCATGCTCTGATTTTTATTTCTGTTATTGAGCAAATTCGAGATCTGATTTATTTAATAAAGAAGCATAGGACAGCAGTCACTTAGGGTTTGGAAAATTTACAACTCTGATAGTTGCGATCCACAAGTTCTGGTCTTGTATGGAAATATGATTATCTTTTCAAGATGTCTTTGACAACTCATGATGTGGTATTAGTTGATTTTGGCCCATGATGTTAACTTGGAGGATGTTGGAGTTTGGTAGGTTGCTTATGATCCAAGGTTATGCTCCTTCAAATTCACAGGTGATCAGTGTTCTTTAGAGGATTGCGATGCTATGATAGCATGGGTGACGACACCTTTTTAAGCGATAATGTTTGATTCTGACACTACGGCAGATACAGATTTGCAGGTAGCAAGTTTGGTGGAGTTACCAAGGGAATCAACAAGTGTTGGTGAAAGCACTTTCCTTGTAAAGAGGGAGTGTTAGCTTGCAGGTTACTCCGAAAGTATTTACACCATGTTTGGAAATACTTCATGAGATTTGGCATACATCGTATATGTTTAGTCATTGGATGGTATCAGATAGATTTGCACGATGGTCAGTGATGGATTTGCATGTTGAACATAGCTTATTGAGCGGTTGTTTGACCTCAATTGGGTGCTTGCTCGGCATTCTTCCCTAGAGCATTGAAGTTCTCTTGACAACTTTGGTGACGTCCTTCATGATGGCCACATGGAGATGTTTGTTTGTTTAGAGAACACCCTACTTAGGAGGAGCATTTTGCATCTTAGAGGGCTTCACACCCTAGACAACATGGAGTAGCTTGAATTTCGGTATGGAGGCTTGAGGTTGGCTCAGGGATGCCTGGGTTGCGACATTGTTCATGTAGGGGGAGCAAACCTAGTGTAGTACATCGCTTAGGAGGAGTGATGGAGTCTATGAGGGCTTGTGGTCGAGGTGTGTTGACACATCTTGTGTAGCTACATCATCTTGGACCCCTGATGAGCCCTTGTGTATGACATCACCTTGCAGCTTGGCATTTGTACCCTTGTAGTGTAGCACTCCACTTGTGTCCGTTTACATGTCATTATTGTAAGTTGCTTGTAAGGACACTGACCAACATATGTATTGTTGGCATCCATAAACTCCCACATATATAGAGGAAGAAGAGAGTCCTTCATTCATTCATTCTTATACACTAGTGTAGAGATGTTACTAGGAGGAGCGCACTAGTCATTCTCTCTCTCTTATATCTTCATTTGTATTTGATCTCTCTCTCGGAGTCGCTAGCGTTTCTTCATCTTCTTAGATCATTTTGAAGTCTAGAGTTAGGGTTTCATCCCTTGGAGATTTGGAGAATAGAGTTTTGAGATGAAATCCTAGGT
Organism: Picea glauca; assembly: GCA_000966675.3. NCBI lineage: Eukaryota > Viridiplantae > Streptophyta > Pinopsida > Pinales > Pinaceae > Picea > Picea glauca. The sequence goes on along the minus strand of JZKD02S1803474.1, from coordinate 86,193 downwards.
TGTATTTGATGAAAGAGAAGAGTAGACATCTTGCCTTGAAGGACTTACTTGAGAGATTCATGCTTGTTGGAGCTCCTTGGTTGAGCTAGAGTTTTTATTGGTTTTCCCTAACTAAGATTTTGGAGAGCTGGTGGATTGCAGTAACCTTGTGATAAGGCTAGCTATGATATGTATATGAACTTCATCATATGCATATTAATGAAGTTTTCAGCTGTCCGTTACTTGTGTAAACTGCAGATTTGATTTTCAGCCATCCATGTTCTCCATGGTTTGTAATTTCTAGCTATATAGGTCTTGTTGATTTGACATAAGTTTATGGTGATTATGTTGAGTGAATTAACATTATAATTGAAGAAGATAAGGATTGTTATACTGGTGTATTTACTGCTGTAAATAAGGGTTTTCAGATCTGGTTTATGCATGATAAGCTTGTACTGGAGGGCTGAAAATTATTAGAATATTTTGGTGTCTTTTATCTTGGATTGCCTAGAAGTTTCGGGTTCTTAAGGATTAAAACATTGTCCACTACCACTGTTGTTTTAATTGTATTTCATAACAGCCCTAAGGCTGAAAATTCACTGGGTTGAAAGAATGGAAACCTCTTGTTAAGAGGTGAAATTTATGTTTTGCATTAAAACCTTGAGGTTCAGAAATTTCCACTTATAGCATCCCGAAGAAGCTCAAATTGGAAAGTCGCATATTTGCACTTTCCAGATCAATCAATAGCTCTAAGGAAAAAAAGCCCAGTGATAGACGTAACTATGATGTTGATAAGTGGACGTTTGGCAATGTTTATCCACCCATCCATAACAATAGAGCAACCAGTCCTCAGTGCTCACCCATGTCTGTCTCATCTACTCTTTTTGCACATTGATATTGGATACTGACGTTCTAAAATCACTGTCCTCAACTTATGTTAACCTGAGGGCCATATAAGGGTCCCATCATTGCAACTACATGGACCATCTCCTTATAACAAGGAAAGTGAGTAACATGGAAAAAAATGCCATTAGCAAAAAGGAATTTGCCAATGGCATCATCTATATTATCATGTTGCAGCACACTATACATCCCTGTAATAGTGCCACCTACTGCACAAGAACGAGAACCCTTATGTGTGGATGTAGAAGTCCCAACAGGCACTAGTGGAGACATAATGGTGGATATGTTAGCGTTCCTTTGGGAAATTTCTCCCACGTTGGGATGTGACATTTTGGCTCCAGAAGGTGACCTTTGCATACACTACCATTTGCATTCTCAAAAACTCAGATCTTTGCAGCATGGTTAATTCCAGAGTCCAGACATACATTAACCCCTTTGCCACCTATGCCCCAAGAGGTGTTGCCTAACCTGACTATAACTCCCAACCCAAGATGGCTACAAACATTGCATGTCCAATTGTGTGACACATCACTACGCTTTCCTGATTTTCTTTGGTTAGGAGGTTAGGTACTTTGATTGCATATAGAAAAAGGGGTTTTTAAGGATCAAATGTCCCCTTTGCATATTCGGCCAATGCTTTTGATGGGCAGAGATTGCCTTCAGTTTCACTTAACCTTGATGATACAGGAGTTCCACTCCCACTTCCAATCTCTGTCCCAACATGACCCTCTGCTGCAACATCATAATTGCTGTCACTACTGTTTCTCTTGGTGGAGTTACTCATGCTGCTAGTTTGCTTTAAATGTGCAGATTTTTACTTTTTTGGCAACCTGCAGCAAGGGTTATGTTTAAAATTTATTGACTGCAATTTTTTTCTGAAATTTAGAGGTTTATACTTTCCCCAAAGGCTGGTTTTTACGATGAAAATGTTGCACATGAAACAGAAACAAAAAAAATAGAGGTGAAATGCCATAAAAAAGGTGATTTGGCCCTACCTCCCAGCAGCAAACACCCTCGGCAAGTTGGCTGTAGCTATCTCCTAGCAGTGATAACTGGTACTTCCCCTTTACTGTAGCAGCATTTACCCAACAATGAACACCTTGCTATAGCTTGTTGTGGCTACCTTCACCAAAAACATCACAACAAACTCAAACTGCCCCTTGCTCTAGCTAAACCTTTGCATACCCTTGCTGTACCAGCTTACCCAACAATGAACTCCTTAAGCATAGAGGGGCTTCCGCAGTGCAACATATTAGATATTATTTTTGGGATTAATTGCGTAGTGTAAGTCATTAATGAACACCTTGCTATAGCTTGTTGTGGCTACCTTCACCAAAAACATCATGACAAACTCAAACTGCCCCTTGCTCTAGCTTAAACCTTTGCATATCCTTGCTGTACCAGCTTCTAATCTTGCTGTATCAGCCTCCTCTTCACACTCAACAGTCTACCAGCACTCCAGACAAATGGAATCAGCAGCCTCCTCCTCATACTCAAGCACCTCACACTCAAGCAATCCTTCCTCACAATCAAGTGCCCTCTTTTCTCTCACGGTCTCTTCAAGATTAAAACACAAATGTGAAATGAGAAATTGACTAAGGGAAAGGGAGGACTTACACTATTAAAGAATTAGATTTTAGACGCTGGTTTTTTCTGTTTTTGTTTTTTTAACTTTTGGGGGGGAGCACCCATGCATACTGCATCAATGCAAAACATCCCTTGATCTCACCAAAATGTTTCCTTGTGCATTTCACAAAAAGGGAGACACAGAAAAACGTTTCATGGGACACCCTCCATCCCAGGGGCTCGGGGATCGCAGGGAGTGCATCCCCATGCAACACTGATATAATTAGAGATCAGAAAAATGCTAAAAATAAGATGCATGCATCTTTTTCCTTGAAGATTGATCACGAACTGCTTAATAGTCGTTTTTAAGGCTTACAGGGCTACATACAATGTCCTAAGTCATATAGAATATTTTAACATGACTGGCATTCCACCAAGAGAATCTGATGATAGCAACATTGGTGAAGTGAACCCCTTCACCAAGGAAGCTGAAACTGAAAACTATCACCAGCAGCACTGTGTGAGCATATCTTCTTAAAGAGTTATCTAAGATTTATCAAAAAATATTAACTGTTCAAAAGTGGCCAACTCGTCACAAGTCATATTGAGATTTTGGATAGGAATATCAAGAAAATATGAGGTTTACATATTATCATCATTCAAGCTTTACTATCTACTGATGTATTGTGTGTCTTCCTAAGTTACATTTATGTAAATTGTATGAAAATGACAGTAACTTGATCACTGYCTAGATGCTTTACTGAGAAGAGATGTAATATGTTGATTCTATATACTAGGTGAAAAGCTAAATATTGGGTATTACCTGTCACCATTTCCTAGTTGAAAAAGTTTGATGAATGACATGCTTGTTAGATGCCAATTATTATGTCCASGTCAAACACTACCTCAACCTGAACAAGGATATCCATAAAGAAATGCCAGATTTAATATATTCTCTTCAGTAATTCTACATACCCTGYTATCTGGATATCACCAAATCCGCRAGACTCTGAWTGTAAGCCTCTATGCCATTAAATATGCTGATAAGAATGAATAGAACAACAAATACCTGTTTGACATGTTGAAACTAAGCTGTGGGATGCGATCTTGTATGATCATATCCATAAACATGTGAACAAAAGGTGGGATAATCTGTATGTTCCACTCCATGCCCTAGCATATGTCCTTATCCCAAAATATTATTCTCCATCTTGGTTGGCCCAACCAGCACCTAGGGGTGGGGCTAGGAGAAAACCACACAGATCCAGAGGTGCAAAATGGGTATATGATTGCATTAGACAAGTTGGTACCTGAGGAAGATGAGTGTGCTCAAGTACGAAGTGAATTGAGCAAGCACATCTGTGAGCACGGAGTCTTTGGTAACTTGCATGCAACCAAAGATCAAGATAGGTTGAGATCTATCGAATAGTGGAACATGTATGGCTCCTCTACAACATATCTGCATAAATTGGCAATGAAGGTGCTTTCCTAGGTGGTTAACACCTCTTTTGCAGAGAGGTGTTGGAGCACCTATAGCTTCATCCACAGTGTAAAGAGAAACAGCTTGAACGTAGACCGGGAAGAAAGCTTGGTTTATGTGCATTACAACTTCAGGTTGTTGTCCCATTATTATGATGGAGTGGAGAATGATAATCATAAGAGATATGACTTGGGACAACAATCCAGAGGAAACTAATTTGGAGGATGGAGCCATGGTTTTAGAGTGCTTAGAAGCTGAACTTTTGGGTGATCATGATGGTGATCGTATAACTAGAGCAGTCATGCCACCCCCATCCACTAGCACATTTCTAGATGCATCAGTTTTGCCTTTATCTTCACAGCATCCAGTGTTACGTGGGGGCCATTCAGCTGCTGGTCATGTTCCACGAACACTTCCACCTACTCCTACTCCTACTCCTCTTCTTCAAAGATCGCATGAAAAGAAACTAGAAGTTTCTCGTGGCAAGAGGAAAACTTAGTGCATGGTACTGTAATATACTAAATGTCTTTTTCTTTTTCCTGTTTAGTAGTCTCTAGAACTTGGTACTTTGTCTTTATTATGGCTTATTTTGTAAAAAATGAACATTATATGACAGTTTACCTTTGAAGTTTGAACTTTGAACTATTGACTGAATCTTACAACTCTTTGGTAATGAATATGATGCCCTAGAGTCTGTTTCATTTTGTGGCCGATGTTGTATGTTACAATCTATTGACAACAAATTTTTATGATTGATGTTATATGTGTACTAAATGGTTGATGTTTTAATGATCATCACTAATCCAGTAGTTAAATGATCTTAAATCTATGCTTGCATGTTTTTTTATATTGATTCGACATTTTGCATGTTTTTTATATACTTGCATCAAAATATATTGAAATATGTATTATATAAAAAACGCTCCTGCTCCTTAATTTTTTTGAAAATTGCACTTCCCACTCCTGCTCCCCACTCCCAACAGCCTTGTGTTAAAAGTTGAAGATAAGAGGGTAAGACAAGGACCTGAGCGGTTGATATAGAAATCCCCCTTCTACAGTTTCAACAAGGCCATTAATTTTGCAATGGCAAGTCACCTTCGACCTAAAGAATTCAAGACTATTAATGATGCTTGAATTGCCCAAGTTTAGTTCAAATTTCCAAAACCCTTGAACCTAATGTTGTTCTTGATCTCAATGTAACCTGTTTACCAGTAATAATAAATATCTCTTCAAAGAAGTCTTGACATCAATTTAATTCTCTACAGTCTGTTAGGGTTTTAGGCTTTAGCATAGCCACTTGTGAGGTTGTTCTGCCTAGAAAGTTAGGCAGGCTCTTTGTCTGGTCACTTAAGGGAACCTCTTCTATTGGTCTCTGTCATAAATGGCTCACAACAAGTCAGCCTCTGGCAGTTAAGGGAAATGCCTGTATTTCCCTGGGCTCTTCTTCTCCTTGGACCTTAGGCTCAGCAATGACTAATGTGAGCTGGCCACTCAGCTCCTTCCTCCCATCGAGCTCCCTCCTCTAATCAAAAGGAAGCATATGCAAAGGTTTTGTCAGAAGCTACTTCTAAAGGAGAGCCTAACTCGGGTTCTCCAAGAAAGAATGCACATCTTTATCCAGAGAGATCATTTAAGAATGTGGTCAAAGTTGGTGGCCCTCAACGCCAGTGTTCCTCCCATGAAGAAAGATTTATGGTAGAGAAGTCAAATTCTATTCTAATTCTACAAGTCTCAACAAAGGAAGGTTGTTACAATCTCAAAGCTTTCAAAGAAGGCACATTGATCTGCTGCTTCAATGGACTTCTGCCACAATGTGATGTCCTCATGAACTAGATGAGTCATCATATTGCTTGGTGAAATTGTGTCAAGGGTTTTTGTGGTTCATTATGGAGAGATTGAAGATAGGACAACAGTAATGGAGGAAAGGACCTTGGTTCTGGCGTAGAGTTGGCCTCTTCCTGACCCCATGGTCACAAGGATTCAACCCAACTTTCATGACAGTCTATTCAACCCCTGTCTGGATAAGGCTTCTAAATCTTCCCATTTACTTCTATGAAGAGAAGGTTATGGAAAAATTTGGCACTGTGGGCAAGTTTATCAGATTTGATAGAAGGAAGAATGCAGATTTTTTCTTATGCAAAAATGTGTGTTGAACTGGATCTAAGTAAATGATTGTCGGACAAAGTAATCCTTGAATGTGATGGAACAAGAAAGTCATCTGAAAAAGTTTTGAATATTGCCCGAGAAACTTCTTCAAAGGACAAAGACAAAGAACTGGAGAAAAAAATTCTAAAGAACCTCAACAACAAAATTATTTCGTAGATGGAGGAAGATCTGGTATTAGCAGGATGTAATGGAACAAAAGACTTCATATGTCAAAGTCTCAATTCTAAAAAAAACATAACCAAATATGCAATCAGTGAAGGGCATGTGCTCCTTCCCTGTCTCAATCAAGTTTACACCCCCTCCTCCCATTGAATTGATCATGAGCAGGCCATCTCTAGTTGTTGGTGTTGGCAAAAGGCTAGCATGGAGCCTTATAATGGCTTTCCGCCGCCTAATATAAAATCTACTGATCCATCTGTAATATGCATTGGAAACAGGAACCCTCGCACAAGCAACAGCGATAGTACCCCTTAAGTTGATCATTAAGAAGTTGGGTCAAAAAGCTCTGCAAGCTACATGGGCAGTGTTGTATCCATACCCGAACCCTGACTAAAGGCTTTTTCCTGTTCCAACTGGTTGATAAATCCAATGTGCATTAAGTTATCACTCGTGGCAGTTAGATCAGCAAGAACACATTGGTTATGTTATGCCATGGGACAAGGGCTTCTGAGCTAACAAGACAATGCAACAAACCTGTCCAGTATGGGTAGAATTCCTTGGCCTTCCCATCCAACTTTGGCCTTTCCTTGAGCTCATTTTTGTGCCTGTCAGTGAGCTTATCGACCACAAGCCCTCCAATTCTTTAACCCTGAGCCCCAAAGGAGGGTGAGTCTCTAAATCGATCTATCTAAAGATATAAAAGAATTTGTTCTCATTTGGGTTGGGAATAAAATTTTCAAGCAAGTTGTCAAGTAAATAAACCTACCAAATACCTGTTTTGGTTACCAAAATCTGGACCCAAAATTTGAACCCTTGGCAGCCCCAACAACTAAGGCTACTCAAGCACAAAATGATTCTCGGGCTAATATTGGTAATGACAATGGGTAGACCCAAGTGGTTCACAAGAATAACTAGAATAATAGGTTAAATGGTGCATTGAAGGCCCATGTCAACAAAGCCACAATCGCAGTTGGCTCCAACAAGCCTCAAGGACCCCCTGCTAAAAAAGCATGGGTCCACCCTCCTTGTGAGGTAGCGACGGTATGACCCAATTTTCATCTCCCTTGCTCAATCCACTAATGGATGGAACAAATAATGGCCACCTAATGAGGATGAGAGCCATCACCTTGGACCACTGATTTTCAACATGAACTCTGAAATTTGCAAACCCTTATGGAGTATTGGATGAGCTTCATGACAACGAGGAGGTGATGGAAGACACTCATGCCAGTGATTAATGAAAGCTTCTTCATGTACTGTCCAGGCCATGAACGACTTTGGCAACAATCCGATAGATTTTGACTTCAATTGGTGAGCTTGACAATTTGTGTCTCAAGAAATCAAAATTACAAGACTTATGTTAAGAACAACCTTGTATATAATTTTGTACAAACGTTGGATTTCTTTCATTCCAATCATAATGAACGTGGGAGAGGTATTGCTACTTTAGTCTCTCCTAGGCTAGCTTTTGTATTATTGGGTGGAGGACAAGGCCCGTGCAAAGACGTGTATGAACCTTAACTTAGATGGTTGGCTTTTGGGACTAACTAACACTTATGCCTTCAATGATGTGGAGGAAAAAGCAGTTTTTAAGAGATGGATCGTTGATGAATTGTAGAAGAGCCCCTAGCTTTTAGCATGAAGAACTCCGAAAATTGCAACCGTTACGAAGTTTTTGATTATCTTCATGATAATGAGGAGGTGATGGAAGAAATTCCAGCTTTTGCTTAATGAAAGTTGCTTCATGGAATGTCCAAGGAATGACTGACCTCGAGAAAAAACATAGTCCAACAGAATTGGACTTCGATTCGTGAGCTTGATATTTTGTGTTTGCAAGAAATTCAAAATTACAACATTTTTGTTGTGAACCATCTTGTCTATGATTTGGTCAAGCGTCGGTTCTTTTTCATTCCAACCATAATGAAGGTAGGAGACGTGTTGCCACTTTAGTCTCTCCTTAGCTCTTGCATTGTTGGGTGGAAGACACAACCCATGCAAAGACTTTTGGGACTTTAATTTAGATGGTTGACTTTTAAGACCTACCAGCATTTATGCCTTCAATAATGTGGAGGAACAAGCAACTTTCTAGAGATGGATTGTTAACGATATGTATAAGGGCCCCTAGTTTGTTTGTGGTGACATTAACATAATTAAGGGCCTAAAAGACAAGGAAGTTGTGTTATCGATGCAAATTCCCCCTGAAGAAGGGGAGGCATGGTTTGCTCAAAAAGCTAGGCTAAGGCTTAACAACCCTAGCAAATTCCAACGCCATCATTATGCAGAGTTTTGGTTTACATGGAACAATTCTTGCAAAGGGCACGTACATAGTATGAAGGAGCTAGATACAACCATGCTCTTTGACCAAAATTCTTTTTCTTTTGATTCTACTTGTGAAAGACCAATCCATGTTCTAAGGGAGGTCACACTATTAGACCACCATACATATCTTCCAATGGAATAACATCTAATATGTCCCTCAATTGATCATAAGAAGCACCATGGCTTGAAGAAGTGCTACTACCATGATACCTACCAACAATAAAAGTGGAAGAACCTCCCATAGTCGACCTAGGTGAGCATGTTTCATCCTCAACACGATCAGGATTTTTGGAAGACAAACCCAAAGAGAGGTTAGTCATCAAGCATTCAGAGGTGTCAAAGTCCCACATATTTGGGGTTCACATCCAACAAATTTGAAGCTTCCCTATCTATCATTCTCCTTTAATCAAAGAGATAGGCAAAGATTTGAGTGAATGAACACAAGATCTTATGTGTTTGCTAACTAAAGTTTGCTTATGTTTATCAAATGGATGAACCCATAAGTGCTCTAGTTTCTCTCTACTATTAAAGAGCTACAAATATATGAAAGAACTCTAGATGCAAGGGTTTGAAATTTTATGGTTTGAACACCATAATATGATCACAATGCAACATGCTTCATAGTGCCCCTATTAGCAAGTGCATTTACATTTCAAAATGTAACACTTATTGTAATGAATGCAATAAACTAGTTTTCTAGCTTCAAAAGCTCCATTAGATCAAGACATATCTTAGTAAATGTTGCTCTAGAACTACAAACCACCTCCATGTTTTTGTTTAGGGCCTTCCTTTACCTCCAAATTTAGCCAAGCTTCATCATAATACTTTGGGTTCAAAGCGTAGGCTAAAAAATGGAAATGGGTGTTTTATGTACTTCATTTACTAATAATTATGTCCTTTATAGTGGAGG
>JZKD02S1803474.1:52234-62336 GCA_000966675.3 Picea glauca | reverse complement strand
TCACTCATCTTGATCGAGAACAACATATTCTTTAAAAAGAACGCTCGACCCTTATCTGAAATCTCATGGGTCTCTTTCAACTGTTTCCAGATCGTTGCAGCAGTCTTCCCATTCTAAACCTCAGGTAGCATCTCATCTGTCACGGACAATTTGATCAGCATCACGCCCTTTCTGTCTTGGCCATCAAACTTGTCCTGGTCTTTACCTGCAACCGTGGGACAAGGACTTATGCCCAGAACAACATCTGACAGGCATCGGTACGCAAAAATGACCAACATGCGTTGCTTCCAGGTATTGTAGTTCTTCCCAAAGAACTTTTGGTTGCCTTCCAACATGATGTTGGTCAATGTAGCCATAGATGATCGAAAATACTGAACTTAGCAGATAAATAATGGCAAAATACCTGCAATCTGCCCTCAACCAGCTCCAAATCAACCAATTTCTCCTCAAATCTGCTAACTCAAGAAATTAGCAGTAAAAAAAAAAACACCAGATCTTCGAAGCTGGGCACCAGTCTGAGTAAGAACAGACCAATCTATTCTCCAAACCGTCCAAATTGACAAAATTTGAGAGAAATTTCAGTTAAAACTCAGAAATTGCAGAGATTAGCAAAAAAATGGCAGTTCGTACGCACTGTACGACTGATCTGTACGGTCTAGCTGCTGAATTAAATTTTCCGTACGCTGCAAATCAATTCCATACGGATGAATTAATTCATACGACCCAATTAAATTTTCGTACGGATTTTTCCGGGCTACTGTGTAAAAATCCGTATGGATTTTCCGTGCGGTTTGATCTTCAGAAATCGGCGGCTGTTGCTAAAATCAAATCCGTACGATGTAGGGTTGATTCTAATTTTAAAACAAAAAAAAAACCCAAAACCCTTAAAAAATTTCGAATTTGATTCCGTGAACCTGGATTTAAACTGCAAATTGTTTCTGAAAAACCCGAAAAAAAAAATCAAACCTGGCTTTTAAAACCAAAAAATCAAATGAACCCGGCTCCGGCTGATCCGAAACCCTTTCGGCTCCTTGAGTGTGCTACGCTGGCGATCCCTCAATCTGTCACTGCCAGCAGCAGTCCCTAGGTCTTCACGCGCTCCCAGACTCCGTGGCCCTAACCTCACTCTGATACCATGTAACGGAAATCGAGCACACAGAGAAACCAAGATAACTTGAATAAGGTTATCTGTCTTTATTCAATCAATGAAATAAGAGAGCAAATAGCTTTCTTATATAGGTTACAATCAAGTAGAGTCAAACCACTTTATGAATGTGGGATAAAGTGAAAATATAACCTAAAAGCAAATATCTGACCTAAAAGCAAATAAATTAACCTAAAGTCACTTTGACTTTATTAATGCCTAAGTCTATTCTAATTGGCCATTATAAACTAATATTTAATTTAACATAAGCGTACCTCATGTGTGTCAGACCACCATCATTGGATGGACCATGTTGATCTAGTGATATGGACTAAGTTGCGATGAGTAATGAGGGGGGAGGCATCTGAGGGGTTGTTGTATGTGGAGAATGTTGATGATCATCTTTGGGATCATTGTCTTTATTGCAGGCCATGAGACCTGATCTCCTCTAGTTACCCTTAAGTGAGAGAGGGGGTAACAAGGCCTAGGCCCTTTTGTTTATGTTTCATAGACTTGAGTGTATTTCTTATTAAACTCTTCTCTAATGGTATGTAAGAATTATGACCATTTTGGTAATTAGTCAACCTAACTTTGAGTTTTGCTAGTGCTTGTGGCCACTACGTTTGCAGCCCACTTTTTTGTACAAAAGCCATCCATGTAAATGTTGTTTTAATAATAGTCAAAGGAAGCTTTTATTGAAAAAAATGCAATCAAGCGTGGGGACGGGATAAAAAGAATCATCTGCTCAAGTGCACTGAGGCATAGCTTTTCTTTCACAAATTAAGGGGTTTAGGGTTCAAATCTTGCTCTCTATTCAAGCAATGAATTGGTCATAAAGTGGACCGATACTTTCTTTTGCGGGTACACACTTAAAATCACTCCAAAGGCCAAAGGTTGGGTTACATGATCAACTCTTAGCAATCTCCCACATTTTTGGAGTTTTTTTTAATGCATATTTTGGACTTGTAAAGTGGCAGAAATGCATCTTTACAGTATTTTAGCAGCATTTTCAGCTTGGGCTCCTATTATTTTGGTCTCCCGGCTTTGGGGACAAAGCTTCCTAAGGTAAAGAGCATATTGGGTACTTAACCACAACATCTTTATCATGCAATACACTCTATGCACATGAGTTATTTTGAATGAAACCACATATTTTGTAGCAATGTTTTAGTCCTTGGGTATTACATCCTAATGATTGTAAAAGACCACTCTCATATAATAAGGGCCTATGTACTCTTGTCAGTAACTTGTGCTCTAAATTAGAGTTTTCTTTGTCTTTTGTATAAAACATGTTTTCACCGTTCTTTTATATCTCATATCATTTCGAGTACCAATAGAACAATAGTTTCTTCTGGGGTTGATTTTAAGGATGGAAATTTATGTTAAAATGTAGAAACCTTGGCGAATCTTACTAATTCTTCATATTCCAACTATAAAATGTTTGACGATATTTTTATAAAAATATTCAAATTTCTAAGGATTTTATATAGTTTTTATAACATTTTGGAGATTTTTAAGGTAAAATAATTTTATCCTATAGAATTTGGGCGAATCATTTTTAGAATAGCGAATCTTTTTTTGGAAAAAACCATGGAAAATTAGCCCATGAGCGAAATTTAGCCCCTGAGCGAAATTAGACTGGGGATCTATTCCTCCATTGCATTTGGAAATCCACCCTTAGGTGTGCAAGTACCTCCAATACTCGTGTTTGGATCTCATTGTCGTTACTCTGAATTTGCATCTCTCTTGTCTCCAATTTGTTTTTCTGTTCATATCTATACTTGCATTGTAGTGTGCCAGTAATATATAGGTTCTCTACAATTCCCAATTGTTGTATATATTTATAGTTCTTGCATGTCAATTGGGTTTAGTCCGAATAGTTTGTGTTGAGGGGTGCTTTCCCCCTCACACAGGTTCAATTCCCACAAGTGACATGTTGAGCTCTTAAATGAGCACGCTATCGAAAAAGCCTCGGCTTTTTACAAAATCTGGTTTACCCTGGGTACCATCCTCGAAATGAGGGGAAGTGCCCGGTGGGTTTCTCCAGGAATTATTCCAAGAAAAAAAATTATAGTTCTTGGAGTAAATGTTCCATGGTCTATCCCTTGCAGCAACACCAAATAGTGATAGAGGGATTTACCCTATGTCAACTATGCAAAAGAATAATAGTTAAATATAAAGCATTGTCAATATAAGCACAAGAGATCAGCAAAATTACAAGGGAAGTAACATCAATATTGAAAAGAAAAAGAACAGCAAGACATCAAATAACTTGGCAACCACATATGGTTGCAAACCTTTCAGTAGTTGTAGACATATATGAATGCAATCTCCAATCTGTCCATATCCTCTGTCTATATGCTAAAGTTTAAACAAAATAGATATATCAGTTAAGGCAGTTAACCTATCTCCAATCATCTAATATATGTTACATTATGATTAAGCCTACTGTTTGAGTAACAAAAGATTAACAGTGACATCCACTGCAAGCCCAAATATAACCATAAAGACAATGACCCTCAAATATAAGGAGGCAATATACATAGACAGAGCACAAAGTGGAACGTAGCAAAAAATTTCCATCCATTTAGTACTGCCTTCAATCTCCTGGCCAAACCTAACAGGAAGCAATATTGTAGAAAGAATACAAGTTCTCACATTACATCTGGCATTGCCCTATGACTAAAAGAGGCACTTACATGATCAATGTTTGATCTAAAAGAAATCAGAATAACTGAAACAAATATCCAAACATAAGGAAGTGAACTAGCAAGTTGTAAATGGTTTAAATGCACATGGGGCAGCTTTAGCCTTTGGCCAAACAAGAGCGCAGCATGCCGCAAGCCACTTGGCCATAAAATGTGCACCAGTTTAGTCCTCTGGACATTAAGATTTACAAAGTGCCATGAGATATCCAATGAATAGTGAACATATCTTAGGAATGCAATATAGTTGGTATAGAAGGTTCAGCTTCCACTACCAAATCAGTTGTTTAGAGGTGGGCCTATGCACTAAAAACCTCAGCATTCCATTAAATATGTACAGTGAGATGACAGATCTGATAAGAAAGGAGACCTTTGTTTGCATAGCACTGCTCTTATAAGTTGTGCTGCATGCAATACTCATAAACAGTAAACAAGGGGAGCTCTTTGCTCAGGCGATACAAAAATAGGCTGCCATGATTTCAAGATATGAAGGGAAACATGGGAAGAAGTAAAAAAAGGTATAGATGTTACTCTCCTTTTGAAACAGTTTTTTCTGCATTAAAAATTGGTACAGACTATTCTACTTAAGAGTAAAGAGACAGACCTGGACTTGAACTGTCCCGCTCACCAATGTCAATCCGCTCAACAGCAACCTGTAAAGATAATGAGTTATAATAGCAGCAACACTGATCAACACTAAAAACTAGGCCAGTAGTTGAAATTTGTATTAGCAAAAGATAAGATGCATCATGCACATTCCCTTGGAAGTTTGACATGAGGGTTTTGGTGTTCTAAATTAAAGTATCATTCAAGAAATAGATCAAGGCATGTTAACCATACAGTTCTAAAACAAAAGATCCAATCATAAAGCTGGTTCATTGTTATGGTTCACAATCCATGAGTGCAAAGGATTTCAATTACATCACGGTCTCTTTTATAAAACATCAATTATGTACCAAATTTATTTTGATAAAGTCAATGTGATAATCAATTTCTAGAGTATGGACATTTTATTTTTCTATTTTTTTTCTTTCTTTTGAAATCGAAATTTCTGTATGAAACTTGGAACCTGAGGATAAGGCAGTAAAACCCAATAGATAAATATATTAAGATATGAATGTGAATAATATAATGGGAATGGGGAATATCTATATGATTATCATACTTCTTGAACAAATAGTGGTAAATCTTCATTCATGACTAATTCGTTTCTCTCGTATCATTCTAAGTATACAGTTAATTAGGAATCGCATGTCCTCCCCTCTTGAAATGCTTTGGCCCAGTGCATTCATCTTGTCAATCCAATGTCATATTCTTCATCTTGGTTAGGTTATCACCATCTGGATATTCCTTGTAACATGCATGGCTTGAAGCATACTAGAAAAGTCAATTCTTGTGTGCCAACAAGAAATTGAATTATTTTATCCCAGATGACCTATGACCAGATGGCCTATGGTCCTCTAGAAATCCGTTATCGTAACAATGACATGAAACAAAGTTACCAGATTTGCCGCTAAGGGTCCTTCTACCCTCACCGGAACTGCAGGTGCAGTGAGTCACCCTAGATCTGCCCCCATTTGTGCTCTTTCATCCCTAAAGTCGTTTCAGCTGATCAGGAGGTATTTTCCCTGCTGGGAAACACCTCCAACTAGAGGCTTCACTCCCACAAAAATACAAGAAAAAACAAACAAAAAAAATGGAGCTGTGGGGTATCCACAAAGCCTCCACACATCGAATCGCTGCTTGTGAATAATACGATGTGAATGGGGAATATCTATTTGATTATCATACTTCTTGAACAAATAGCAGTAAATCTTCATTCATCACTAATTCATTTCTCTCGTATCATTCTAAGTATACAGTTAATTAGGAATCGCATATCCTCCGCTCTTGAAATGCTTTGGCCCAATGCATTCCTCTTGTCAATCCAATGTCATATTCTTTATCTTGTTTAGGTTATCACCATCTGGACATTCCTTCTAACATGCATGGCTTGAAGCATATCTAGAAATGTCAATTCTTGTGTGCCAACAAGAAATTGAATTCTTTTATCCCAGTTGGCCTATGGTCCTCTCGATATTTGTTATCATAACAATGGCATGAAACGAAGTTACCAGATTCGCCACTGAGGGCCCTTCTACCCTCAACGGAACTGTAGGTGCAGTGAGTCACCCTAGATCAGCCCCCGTTTGTGCTCTTTCGGCCCTAAAGTTGTTTCAGCTGATCAGGAGGTATTTTCCCTGCTGGGAAACACCTCCAACTAGAGGCTTCACTCCCCCAAAAATACAAGAACAACAGAAAACAAACAAAAATAATGGAGCTGTGGGGTATCCACAAAGCCTCCACACATAATCGCTGCTTGTGGAGGCTGGGGACCCCTTTTTTAGTTTTTGTCCCAAGTGAAACTAAAAATTAAAAACCAAGGCTATTGGGAGCAGGAAAGAAGCACGGAGTGGGCACGCAAAGTACCGATTTCCAAAAACACCCCAAGAGCAAAGCATCCCAGGAGCTTTTTTTATCTATTATATGTGTTGATATATTTTGATGCATATATAATCAAAAAAGCTTGCAAAATGTTAATTTAGTTGCAGAAAATATGTAATCCTTGATTTTTGTGCTGCTTATAAACAAAACTACAATTTTTAGAAGCTAGAAATGCAATATCAACAATATGGTACACAGATAACATCAACTATCTAGCAGGTATATCATTGTCATCAAATTATTAACCATAACATCAGCCTTCAAGTTTCAATAAATAACCTTTGTCGTCAAGAAAATGTAACAGATAAAATCAATCATGAATTGAAACAAGGAATCATGACCAAAGAGATGTAATATGTAGTCAACTGTCATATAATGTTCACAAAACAGGCAATAATAAAGACACAATTTGAAGTTTGAAAATCCAAACTTAAAAAGAGAAATAAATCTACTATCTACTAAGCTTTCCTTTTGCCACAAGCAACATCTAGTTTCTTTTCCTGTGGTCTAACAACAGTAGTAGAATGCGGTCATGGAGCACTGGGAGGAGCACCACCACAAGCTACACAGCCACCATGCAGCAGAAAAGGTTGTGAAGCTAAAGCTGATACATCTGGATGTTGATATTATGGTAGCTGCGGGAGGTATTTACCTCCATGTGTAAACCTGACAAGAATGGAATATTCCGGAAAGCAAGAAGAAACCCTAATGAGTTGACTAATAACCCTAGAAGACAAGTCGGCTCAAGAGGATAACTTGTATTAGGTTATTAGCCTCCAAGAGAAGAAGTCGGCTAGAAGAAATATTATATACCAAAGAATTAGTACCCATAATGAGAAGTCGGCCCTGGCAGTCTGCCAGATTTAGTATAAATACAGGAGGCCAGTCTTCATTCTGGCCAATATTCTCAGAACTACAGAACTACAGAGCACATCTGTGCGCACTGCAGTTGGGCAGTTTTGTGCGCAAGTCTGGAGGAGAGTTGTTGTTGCAGCTGTTGCAGCTAGCAGATTTCGTTTTGGCTTGGACTATCTCTTGGTTATGGTTTGGACTATCTGATCAACTCTTGTTTGGTGCACTACCCTTTGTTTGGCTATCTATTCTAGGGTTTGCTTCCGGAATGATTCTCTGTCATGGTTAAGGTGCTCGGAGGGTGGCTTCGGCCTATGGTTGGGTGACAATAGTGATGTTGTCTATGGTAAAACGAGCACATCCATTCATATTCTAACACTGGAATCTTGCTAGCCCTGACAAAAGTGGAGGATGGGAGTGGCATCTTTATTGCATGACCATCTCAAGTCCCATCAGCCAAAATTTTAGTGTCCAAGTGCTTTAAAGCTATGGCTCCATATCATCTAGATTGTTGTCCCAGGCCCTATATGTTCTATCACTCTGTTGCCTCACAATAATGGGACAACAACCTCAAGTTGTAGTGTAGATGAACACACTAATCTTCCCAGTCTACAATTAAGTTGTTACTCTTCATATTGTGGATGAAGTTGTAGGTGCTCCAACACCTCTTTATATAAAGTGTTCACAACCTATGAAATCGCCCTCACCACCAATTTATGCAGAGATGTGTGGCAGAACCCCATATATGTTCCACCATTCTATGGGATTCATCCTATCTCGATCTTTAACTTAATGAATAGGACCAAAGACTCCATGGCCACTAATGTACAAGCTCAATTTGCTTCATACTTGATCACACTCAATCTCACCATAGAACAACTTGTCGAATGTAGTCATATAAACATTATGAACCTCTCAACTGTGTGAGATTTTCTCTTAGCCACGGCCCCAATTATTGTTGGGCCATCCATGATGCAGAATAATAGTTTGGTGTAAGAACTTACGCTAAGGCATGGTGTGAAACATTTAGATTATCCCATTGTTTAACCACCTATTTACGAATAAGATCATACAAGACAGCTTCTTCCAGCTCAACAATGTCTAGCCTAACATGGTGCCCCTATGCTAATACACATCCCCAGTCACTAGCTGATCTGAATCTGCAAATTGAATCATATTATAAATGAGCTTGGTGAACTTCAGAACATACCTAACATGTGCCCAAAACTGACCCTCAAGAACTGTTTCCTTCACCTCCTAGAATTCCTCTCTATCAGATGTGGTTGCATACCTCAAAGTCAAACCCTTGTTGATGTTCTGGTAGCAACGGGAGGTATTCCCTCCTGGACAACTTTTCTTAGAGAAGAAGAAGATTCCAGAAGTCAAAGGAAGACCATTGAACAGTTGAAGAACACCCGGGAAGAGAAGTCGGCCCACAGAAAAATAATAAAGAGGAAATATAATTTCGAGGAAGAGAAGTTGGCCCATAGAAATAATAAAGTAAATATGAAGACCCAGAATAAAAAGTCGGCCCTGGCCCTAGACAGGCGCCCAAATTAGTATAAATACAGGGCTGGATCATTTCATTTGTACAATCAAATAGTTTCGCTTATGCAGTGTGCATTAGGCAGCTAGCAACTGCAATTGTGGCAGTTTCGCTATTTCTGGGTTTTGGTTCTCTTGGAGAGTGTGCCCCACTTGGGGAAGGATATTCTTGGTGGATTTTGGTGATCTCTCTTGTGCACTACCTCTGGAAGAGTTGCACTAAGGTTGTGTGGTGTTGCCCAATTGTTTCGAGCCAATTGTCAGTAGCAGTAGCAGTTGCAGTTGCAGTTACTAGTTACCAGTTGTGCCAGTTTTGTGGTGCGCTATCTTGCTCTTGTGATGCGCCTATCTTGCGCCAGTTTTGTGGTGCTCCTTGATGTCTACCCTCGTTAAGGTTCGACAAGAAGAAGAGACAAGTATTTGTTATCAGGGTTTCTTCATTGTTGGTTTGCTCTTGTGAATAGAGTTTGTTCATGGTTGCATTGGAATATTAGAAAGATTCTCATTAAGAAAAGTTGGTTGGGTTTTCTTCCGAGTTTGGGGTTTTCCCATGATAAATCTTTGTGTCTTCTTGTGCTTGTTTATCTCTTGCTTATATATTTCAGTATATGGTTATTGAATGTTAAAAGAAGATAAAAATGCTATGGTAAATCTAATGTTAACAAAACTAATGAAAATCTAACATGGTATCAGAGTGGGTTTCCTTCAAAACAGTCTAACCGTTGGAAGGAAGATCGTGAGATTTGTCACATTGTTGAAATTTGTCGTTGCATGGTTTTCTTTTGTCAAGCTCGTTGAGCACTTATTCTAAAGTCGATTGGGACAAATTTTAGCATAGATCAGCTCGCCTTGCCCTAGCGCACCTGCTGCTGCTTTCAGATTGACTTTCCGTTAAAGTTGAATTTTTAGGGTTTTAGGCTTGTTGACATTTTCCTGGACATTGAACCTATGGATTCAGATTTCTAACTTTTTCTTGTTGATGTAATGTCTCAGATTAGAAGACAAAGTTGGATGGTGCACTCGTATATAGAATGAGGGAGTTTGCAGGAGATGTACAATTGGCAAGAGGACATTTATCCAAGCAGTGACAGTAGATCCAAAGGGATCTTATATCTAGTGCACTCAGAGGAAGCCCGAGAGTTGGAGGCAGCAATGGCGATGTCTTCTACAGTGTATAACAACTCAAATGGGACAGCAATTGCTAGCCTCCAGGTTTGCATATCAGGTAACAGGTGATAGCTCTAAGAGGGAGCTATAATGACAGTTGCAAGAGGCAACAGATTAGATGGTCTCTAGCTGAGTCATGGAGAAAACTATCTTGACATAGAGTTATGTACATGACCGTACACATCCATGTAACGAAGGAGAAGAG
>JZKD02S1803474.1:0-11464 GCA_000966675.3 Picea glauca | reverse complement strand
GGGATGGTCCATGAGACCTAGGAGCAGCTAGAAGATGGACATGACCACATCATTGGTTCTTCCTCTTATGCAGGGATGATAAAAGCTTATAAGTTTTCATGAGACATGTGGACAGTTTGCCATTGAAGAAGACCCCCTTGACTTTGTCTTGTAGCCTCCCCTTGCTTGAATCTCGTTTTCCATCTTGCTCGATGTGGTGTTGGTCTTCTATAAGTCACTTTGACTTATTTGACTTAATAATTAATATTTTTATTAATTAAAAATATTAATTATTATTTATTTTATTTTTTTAGGTTTTTAATTAAACCTAATCCTAACCCTTCCTAAACTAAATAGGAACCTACCCCTCACTCATTCTTACACACACTCACTCTCCTCTCTTGGTCTGATTTTCTGCGACTATCTTGTTCAGTTTGGTTTTGGGGGTACGGCCTCCTTGGAACTTCCTCTCTTTCTGATTTGAGGTATGGCCTCCTTAGCCTTCTTCTTTTTGCTGGCTGAAAGCTTCAGTTCTGGTGTATGGTTCCCCTTCTCTAGGTAATGGTGCCATCGAACCTTCCCTCTTGTTCTGTAAAAGTGGGCGGACCTTCCTCTTGTTGTTTGAGGGTGCCACGACCTTCCCTTGGCCCTCTTCAAGTTGTCATTGGTCGCTTTAAGGTTATCGCTACCTCCTAGGCAACCCTTGGCTCCTTTTCTTGTCGCTGATGGTGTTACTGATGGTGTTATCTCTTGCTGTCCCTGATGTTTGCTGCCTAATACTTCTGTATATCAGATTTAGTTGTGAGGGTTTGACAAGCCCTTTGTTGCTGTAGCACTACAGTCTATATTAAACAACCTTTAGTTTGAGCCTATGTTGTTGCCTTTGGGATTTCTGTATCAGCCCTACTCTTGCTGATTATCCTTGAGTTCTTCTTGGCAAACTGTTCACCTAAGATCATGATGAGATCAAACCCTCAAGGGTTTGATCCATGACCTTCATAGCTTTTTTGAGCATAAAGAAAGAGGACAGCTACACATCAGGTACTTCTATCAATTGTTTTTGCTAAGGTAAAGTTCAGATGTTATTATTCTAATGTTTACATCTGCTTTAAGTTCAAGTTAATATTCAGAAATGTTTTCTTCTGTTCATGATCAGTCCTAGTTAAAGTTTGGCTCTCCTTCGCATGTTCAGATTTGTATTTTTTGTATTTAATCTACTTCAGAATTTTGTTTTAAGTGTTGATCTTTATTTACAGTAGTGATCAAATTTAAAAGACGTTATTGCTTTCTCTTTTCCCTAAAATTCTAACAAATTATTTAGATCTGATCTATTTACTTAGTTAACTAATCTAGAGAAATTAACACAGTATCAGAGCTCTTGCTCTGAGAGAAACGCAGATCTATTGTATTCAATGCAAATCAGCCATGTCAGTGACCAATGTGAAGTTTGAGGATCGACTAGATGGGGCTTCAAATTTCTTTCCTTGGAGAGCAAGAATCTCAATGATCTTGAAGGAACAGGATTTGTGGGAAGTCGTGACCAACCCTCCTCCAACTCCAGCGCAGACCTCAAGGGGTACTCTAGAAGTGGTAGACCCAGCAGTCCCAACAGAGTGGGATAAGAAGGATACAAAGGCGCAGAGGGTGATCCTTGAAACCATCGAGGATCATTTGATCCGACATGTTGCAGAAAAGACCAGATCTAAGGAGATGCTTGATGCCCTTGTGTCACTCTTTCAAAGTCACAATATGAGTCAGAAGATGATCCTCAAAACGAAACTCAAAGCATGCAAAATGTCCACCTCAGATAATGTAACCAGCTACCTTATGAGGATCATACAGATCCGTGACCAATTTGCAGTTGTAGGATAAACAGTACTTGATGCAGAATTAGTGAATGTTTCTCTGAATGGGTTTTCCAAGGTTTGGGAACCATTCATCATGGGCATCTGTGCCAAAGAGAAACTCCCCAAGTGTGAGAGACTTTGGGATGACTGCATTCAGGAGGAGACTTGTAAAGAGTCCAAATCTGGCAAGCAGGGAGGAGGTGCAATAGATGAAAACTTGGCCTTGGTTAGCAAAACCAAGAAAGGCAAAGGAAAAGTTTCCAAGAAGGGTAACAGCCGAGGAGAGGGACAGCAATATTGGTAGAAGAGAGATATGGGCAAGATCAAATGTTATATCTACCATAAGAATGGCCACTTCACTTCTCAGTGTCCACAAAGAAAGAAAGGCAAAGGAAAGCCGCAGACAGTTGCAGCGACTACAAAGACACAGTTGAGCGAACTTGCATCCAAGTTCGAGAATGATTGTGCATTCATGTCTTGCCTTTCTACCAGCACTACTCCCAGCAATGCATGATACTTGGATAGTGGCACATCCCGCCACATTACAAAGGCTAGAGATTTGTTCAAGAGTTTTTCAGAGGATGCCTCGGATCTACACATCCAACTTGGCGATAATACCAAGTATGCAATGCGGGGTAAGGGAATAGTGTAGTCCCAGCATGGGTCAGGGGGGTCCCTTCATGCACAGGAGGTACTCTATGTACCTAGCTTGAAGAAGAACCTATTGTCCATCTCAGACATGGAGGACAAAGGTTATGAGGTGAACTTCCGGAAGGGGCAAGTGTTCATTCGCCCAGAGGGAGCCAGTCCAGACACTGCTATGAGAATTGGAGTCTGGGATGGAAACCTTTATAGACTTTAGGGCCAGCATGCGCAAGCATTGTTGCACACCAGTGAGAGCTTGTGGGATCTGTCGCACAAGAGGATGGGTGATCTCCATCACAGAGCTCTACAATTATAAGTCAGATGGTCACTAGGCTTCCAGAATTCAGTCTGGACCAGTAGGGGGTGTGCAAAGGTTGCGCACTTGGCAAGAATGTCAAGGCAGCCTTTCCTAGCAACAAGAACCGATCCAAGGGTATCTTGGATCTAATCCATTCAGACGTTGGAGGGCCTATGTCAGTAGCTTCAGTGAAGGGTGCATCCTACTATGTGACCTTCATTGATGACTTCTCCAGAAAGACCTGGATCTACTTCATGAAGACCAAAGATGAGGTCTTCAGTCACTTCCGAACCTTCAAAGCTCAGGTAGAGAACATGACAAGAAGGAAGATCAAAGTGT
The DNA here is from genome assembly GCA_000966675.3 of Picea glauca. Classification (NCBI taxonomy): domain Eukaryota; kingdom Viridiplantae; phylum Streptophyta; class Pinopsida; order Pinales; family Pinaceae; genus Picea; species Picea glauca. The sequence goes on along the minus strand of JZKD02S1803474.1, from coordinate 8,356 downwards.
TGAGGACAGATAACGAGGGTGAGTTCACCTCTATAGAGTTCAATGATTTCTGCAAGGAGGCAGGGATCAAAAGGGAGAAGACAGTGGCCTTAAACCCGCAGCGGAATGGGGTTGTAGAGAGGAAGAATAGGATGTCATCAGTGCGGTGAAAGCCATGATGCATGACTACATTTTGCCTATTTTTTTGTGGGCAAATGCCTGCAATACAATTGTGTATTTGTTGAACAAGAGCCCACACAGGATACTGGAGGGTAAAACACTTGAGTAGGCATTTACAAGCAGCAAACCTAAGATAGGACATCTCAGGATTTTTAGTTGTCCAGTCTACATCCACATTCTTATGGAGAAGAGCACAAAATTGCATCCCTCAGGGGAGAGGGGCATTTTGGTGGGGTACAATGAGGATTCGAAGGCCTACAGAGTGTTCTTTCCAGATTAACGCAAGACAGTGGTGAGTTTAGATGTCAAGTTCGAGGAGAACTTGGCATCTAGGAAATCTCAAGACCTACCAGCAGTTGTAGAGGAGCCACAAGAAGTGGGCCCAAAGGATGAGCTGAGAGCATAGACTTCCAGTGCAAGAACAAACTCCAGTGGAGGTGGAGGAGTAGTCAGCCCCTTAGACTTCGGCCAGGAGGCCCAGGAGGTTTGAGTAGACCTTGCAGGATGCTCGAGAGCATGTTAAGCCTCCCAGGTCCACATTCAGGGAGAGAAGACCTCCACAGAAATTTCTGCAATATATAGCTTTGATGACCAACATCATAGACTCAGACTCCTCTAGCTTTGAGGAAGCAGCCAGCTAATAGGTGTGGAGAGATACCATGGTGGAGGAGCACAACTCCATCACGAGGAATGATGTCTGGGAGATTGTGTCGAGACTAGAGGGGAAGCCAGTTGTGACTTCCAAGTGGCTTTACAAGGTAAAGCATGCAGTAGATGGAAATGTGGAGAAGTACAAGGCCAGATTTGTGGCTCGTGGGTTTTCTCAGAGAGAAGGAGTAGACTACGAGGAGAATTTTGCTCCTATAGCTAGATACTCCTCTATTCGAGCAGTTATCTCTATAGCTTCTAAGATGGGATAGAGCATCCATTAGATGGATGTGAAGACCACCTTCCTCAACGACATCATTGAGGAAGAGGTCTACATTGAGCAGCCACAGGGGTTTGAGGTCCATGACAGGGAGACACATGTATGCAAGCTTAAGAAAGCCTTGCATGGACTCAAACAAGCACCCGAGGCCTAATACTCCAGTATCGATAGTTATCTACAGGGCATGGGCTTCACCAAGAGTGAGCCATATCCCAGCCTATACTTCTTGTTGGTTGGATCTGAGATCCTCATCTTGGTGTTGTATGTGGATAATCTCATTCTGACAAGTGCAGAGAGTCTGATTGCAAGTTGCAAGTCAGATCTAGCGTCAGAATTTGAGATGAAGGACATCGGGTCGATGCATTAATTTTGGGGACTTGAGGTTTGGTAGCAATCGAGCGAGATCTTCCTCGGACAAGGGAAGTACACTTTAGAGATCCTGAGGAGATTCAGGATGCAGGATAGCAGATCGATGGCCACTCCGATGGTGACTAACATGAAGAAGAATGATTCTTTAGTTTCATAGTTGGCAGACTCCAAACAATACAGGCAGTTGATTGGCTCGTTAATGTATCTGGTCAACACTCGACCAAATATTTGTTTTGTTGTTAACACCTTGAGCCAATTCATGGTGGAGTCGAGGGAAGTTCACTGGGTGGCAACAAAGCACATGCTCAGATACTTGCAGGGCACAGTAGGATATGGCTTGCAGTACCTTGGTGGAGATGGTGTGAGGTTGTAGGGGTTCTTTGACTTAGATTGAGCATGCAGTGATACAGATTAGAAGAGACTTCTAGGTGTTGCTTCAGTTTGGGGTCAGCATTCATTTCCTAGTTCAGTTGGAAGCAGACTTCAGTAGCACTAAGTTCAGCAGAGGCATAGTACATGGCAGCTAGTCTAGCTAGTTGTGAAGCCATCTGGCTTCGCAAGCTACTCACAGGATTGTTTGGTCAGGAGCTTGAGCCAACAATGATCCATTGTGATAACCAGAGTTGCATCAAACTCTCGGAGAATCTAGTGTTTCACGACAGGTCAAAGCACATTGAGATCAGGTACCACTTCATCAGAGACAGGGTGCAAAAGGAAGCAATTCAGCTCCAATATATTCCTACAGAGGAGCAATTGGCAAACATTTTCACTAAGCCCTTGGTCAAGGGCAAATTCATATTTTTCAAAGACAAGCTTGGAGTGGTGAAGAATACCTTCCTCACTAAGAGGGAGTGTTATTGTTTGTAGCTTGGACAAATATTTCCGTAAGGGTGTCTACTTGCGGAAATCGTCATTAAATGTATCCTATACTTTTCCTACAATTCACTTTATTAATTTATTAATAAAGTGAATGTATTTTTATAAAGTGACTTTTAATTAATAAAGTGACTACGTTAAAGTCATTTAATGATTTAATTAAAAGAGTCTCGTTGATCTCACGATCTAATCTTGACCAGTGAGACTAGGTACATCACTCAAGGCAAAAGACAGAGAGGGTAAAGTAAAAGACACAAGAATTTTTCATTTCACAAGTCACGTGAGGTGAAGAGAAAAAATCAAATCTGATTTTTCAGCTTGGCGAGAAAAGAAAAACAGCAGCATGCTTCCCAAGGCAGCACAAAAATCGAGGCAGAACGGCTTTCGAGGCAGCACAAAAATCGAGGCAACACATCTTTTGAGACAACATGGATTTCGAGGCAGCTACATTTATTGCAGCAGGTTCATATATGTACAGATCTGTATGGACAGCCTCAATGATTGGCAGCATGTAAATCAAGGCAACGTTGTGGTTCAGGTTTGCAGATTTGGTTTGTGGTTTTAATTTCTCAAAGCCATTTTTTGTAAGTTTTGATGTTATTTGATGAAGATCTGATTTGGAAGAGCAAAAAAATTATTGTGTATTGTGTGATTGTTTTTCTCATTTTTGCACTGCATGCAAGAGTTATTTATTTCAGCAAAGTATTTAGATCTGATCTGTTTACTTACTTAGCTAATCTAGAGAAATTAACACGACTTGGGTTGAGTGAAGACAAGCAGATCCAAAGAGGGGAAGTATGGTGCGGAAGGTGTTGATTGATGAGGATTGGTGGAGCAAGATAGAATTCTTACTCAAGTTCACATTACCTGCATTTGAGCTTCTCCGAGATGCAGACGTAGGCAAACCTTTCTTGGGAGAGATTTATGATGGCATGGATACCATGGTTGAGAAAACCATGGAAATTATTACATAGGAGGCTCCCACTCTTCTTTTTGTTGATGTTGATTTTTCTAAGCATGTGAGATCCATCATTGTTACAAGATGGAATGGCTTTAACACTCCATTGCACACTTCGATACATGCTCTAAATCCAAGATTTTATGATGAGGAGTTCATTGCTCAAAGCAATGGGAAGAAGAAGGCCCCATATAAGGACAAGGAGGTGGTCAACGGAGAAAAGAAAGCCTTCCAAAGGTTGTTTCCAGATTCTCAACAAACAGATGTAAGGGAGGAATTTGCTTGTTTTGTTGTTATATTAGAGGATTTTGCAGACATATCATCTTTGGAGGAGAGGACCATGAACCCAATTAAATGGTGGACTTGTCATGGGGCAAATGGTGTATATTTGCAAAACCTTGCCACTTGTATTCTATCACAAGTGGCAAGCTCTTCATCAGCAGAAAGGATGGAGCACCTATGGTTTCATTCATTCCGTGAAGCGCAACAGGTTGGGATCGCAGAAGGCTAAGGATCTTGTATATGTGCATTCAAACCTACACCTTGTGTCTTGTAAGGGTGAAGAATATACAAGTAGGCCTTATAAAGACTATGATGTGGATGCAGAATGCCCAGACTTGGGACTCTCTCTTATTGCTCTTGATAATGATGTTGATGCAACTAGAAGTGGAATTGCCTCTTCTTCCAATCCATGCTCTAGTTTTATTGAACATGCATCTCGTTCTATTTTTGATGATGAGGATGAGGATGAGTATGACATGTATAAGGATATGTAATTGTGTTTGTCTTTAGCTCATGTTTTATTTCATTTTCAACACATATAGCCTCATGTATAAAGGCTGATTTTGAATGTATATCCTCACCTATAAAGGTTGGTTTTGATGTATAGCCTCATCTATTTAGATTTTGTTGCTTGCATCATGTAATCATCTATGGGAGTTAATATAGACATGGTTTTATTTGTGACTGTTGGTGCTCTCAACCTCTCAAAGTTTGCAAATGAAAATGTCAAAATGATGTTTTGGGGTTTGTATTAGGTTTTCTAGTGTTTTTTTTTCATTGATCATGGGCCCCTCCCCCATCCTCTTTCCTGCTAATATCCCCTCGGTATTCCCATGCAACCTTGTGATTTGTGTTATTATTAACATTTTTTACTAAAAGAGGATATGTTCCCTCTACTTCGAAATGGATCCATCACCTATGGAACCATTTCCAGTAAACAATAACAGTTCCAAAAATAATAAGGTACAAAACCAACAATATCGAGATTCGAAACAATTCTGTGAATTGGAGATTTGGTGCAAATTGGTAGGTGGAGCGGCACCCTCCCTATGAGAATCTGATAACTGTGGATTTTTGTAAGGCCTCTACAATGTTAGCATTGGTCTTGTAACAATATGAGTCGCCATGCGCTACAAGGAACATTGCACCACTAGCAAACACACCAAGAACATTTATCAACGGCACGCCTTTAACATTTCTCCAACAATCAGAGACAATGTATACCCCACAGTCGATCCAATCTTTTATAAATTGTCCCAGACCATTATGGATTTTCAATTTTTCCTTGTGTTGACACACAATCCCACACCCAAAAGTGAAAAGTCCTAACACCTATATGGAGATATGTGCAACTAGGAGGATGGCCATTGTCACCTCACCATCCTTCCTCTACACTTTAGGCAAGGGCAAACCTAAGTCAAGGGGGCCTTCCCTATTGGTTTGCTAGGCTCCATTTATGTGGTAGAAAGGGAAGCATGAGAGAGCTTAGCAAACATAACACAAAGGATCGAAAATATAAATGTTGGGGATGATGGATGAAAGAAGATCTAGTGCCTTGTTCATTGGACTATGGGTACCATGGATGTAATCTAAGAGGGCGTTCAACTAAGGATTAGTAAGCAAGAAACTACAAAATGAGAAGGGAAGGGACTCACAATGCGAGCTCCTCAACCAACTAATCTAGGATATGGTCAAGATTTTACTCACAATAGGAGGTCTAGGTTCTCAACAGTACACACGGAAATCACACATTATGAACTGTGAACATAAACAGACTGAGATGCCTGACAACTTAGCACAGTGGAAAATAAAACCAGTAATTGAATCATACACAGTACACTTACACAAAAGACCCTTGTCCACTGCAGAAACCCTCCTCAGTTTCTGTGCCCAATTCTGCTCAGCTAAGTTGACTGTAACAGCCCTCAATGGCTCCCCCAAAACTGCCCCAAGGCTCTGTGGATGGGCTGGCTGTACCAGCCCACCGAATCTGTTGATTGAGGCTCCTAAACCCCGCGGCTGAGTTCCTTTGGCTACCTACTACTACAACTCAGATACAAAGCCCTCACAGCCTTTGCTGCTCCACTCCAAGCTGCTACAGAAAACCCTTAGATACTCCACAGAACTGCTCTCTTCAGCAAGCTGAGGCTCCAAAACTTCACAGTTGTCCTTTACCCTGCCCAAAGAGCCTTCAAAACACAGGCTGAGCTCTTTTTCCCTGCCGAGAACACCAGCGGCTAGGCTCCTTGGCTGTCGGCTGCCTCAAGCCTGAGGCAGGCTGTCCAAACTCCCTCTGAACAGCAAACAGACCAGGCAGCTGCCCTTAACACCTGCCCAAAACACTTCTGAACAGTAGGACTGAGGCCTACTCAGCCCTCTCCTCTCCAACAACTCGCTGGACTGAGGCCTACTCGACTTTCTCCATGGCTGACTGAGGTTTTCACAACCTAACACCAAGAATGAATCTCCCACTCTCTTGTCTTTCACCTTTACAAATGATCTCCCTTTATACAATTCTAAGGGTTGAGTTAGAAGCCCCTAAATCCACTTAGGCGCCCTCTCCACAAACTCAACAAATAAATTTGACTTGTTTAATCTTTCAATGGGTGCAAACCCCCATCAACCAACCACAAGGCCCATCAATAAGCCCACAAAGCCCCACACCTCACACAAAGGATTTTTACAAGGAAAAATCGCAATGTGAGTGTCAAGAACGACTTCCACATGCCTGACACCTAGGCTGATGTGGGAATACCTCTCGATGTTGCAAAAACATCAACACTTTAAAACTCTCCTCTTAAAGACAAGGGGCAAGCTTTTGTCCACAATGGATACATAAGGCTTTTGCTCCTTCTCTTCAAGAAAAGATTCTCCTAGATTTAGCTTTTAGACTCTCAACCTGCAATAACAAACATACTATAGATTTAGAAGCAAATTGGTCATGACAATTCAAATTGGGGTCGTAATAGAGATTGAGAATAATAGTGGAAGTTACACCTATTTTAAGTTGAGCCTCAAAACCCTCACAGAAAAAATTATGGCACACTTCTCTCTGATTATGAACCCAAATGCAACAAGACCAATGCCATTACATGTAGAACCGTAATGCCATTTTCGAAGTAGGGTCATAATAGCAAATCTTATCAATATTGAGTGAGCTACAACCATTTCAAGCCGCGGCCTCAAAATCCTAGCAAAACCAAAGAATGGCAATGATGAGACAAATTATGGAAGAAGGGGTGGCAATGTTGAGAAACATTCAGGAGGAAGGGAATTGAATGATGGCGAGCCCGATCGAACAATGTAAAAATATTTTGGAGGAAAGTATCAAATTTCACATCGACATGGAATACATAAAAGAAATATGGACATGGTAATATGGTATCATTTAGAAGAAGCTTGTGAGGAATGGTATGTGGATATTTTTTTGCTTATGTGAAAACAACTACTTTCGAAGTCTCNATCCCCTCGGTATTCCCATGCAACCTTGTGATTTGTGTTATTATTAACATTTTTTACTAAAAGAGGATATGTTCCCTCTACTTCGAAATGGATCCATCACCTATGGAACCATTTCCAGTAAACAATAACAGTTCCAAAAATAATAAGGTACAAAACCAACAATATCGAGATTCGAAACAATTCTGTGAATTGGAGATTTGGTGCAAATTGGTAGGTGGAGCGGCACCCTCCCTATGAGAATCTGATAACTGTGGATTTTTGTAAGGCCTCTACAATGTTAGCATTGGTCTTGTAACAATATGAGTCGCCATGCGCTACAAGGAACATTGCACCACTAGCAAACACACCAAGAACATTTATCAACGGCACGCCTTTAACATTTCTCCAACAATCAGAGACAATGTATACCCCACAGTCGATCCAATCTTTTATAAATTGTCCCAGACCATTATGGATTTTCAATTTTTCCTTGTGTTGACACACAATCCCACACCCAAAAGTGAAAAGTCCTAACACCTATATGGAGATATGTGCAACTAGGAGGATGGCCATTGTCACCTCACCATCCTTCCTCTACACTTTAGGCAAGGGCAAACCTAAGTCAAGGGGGCCTTCCCTATTGGTTTGCTAGGCTCCATTTATGTGGTAGAAAGGGAAGCATGAGAGAGCTTAGCAAACATAACACAAAGGATCGAAAATATAAATGTTGGGGATGATGGATGAAAGAGGATCTAGTGCCTTGTTCATTGGACTATGGGTACCATGGATGTAATCTAAGAGGGCGTTCTACTAAGGATTAATAAGCAAGAAACTACAAAATGAGAAGGGAAGGGACTCACAATGCGATCTCCTCAACCAACTAATCTAGGATATGGTCAAGATTTTACTCACAATAGGAAGTCTAGGTTCTCAACAGTACACACGGAAATCACACATTATGAACTGTGAACATAAACAGACTGAGATACTTGACAACTTAGCACAGCGGAAAATAAAACCAGCAATTGAATCATACACAGTACACTTACACAAAAGACCCTTGTAAAGCTAAGTTGACTGTAACAGCCCTCAATGGCTCCCCCAAAACTGCCCCAAGGCTCTGTGGATGGGCTGGCTGTACCAGCCCACCGAATCTGTTGATTGAGGCTCCTAAACCCCACGGCTGAGTTCCTTTGGCTACCTACTACTACAAGTCAGAAACAAAGCCTGTTATCCCCGATATCTAGGGATAACTAGGAGATCATGTCTCAAGGCCCACATGGTCCTAGACATGGAGTACGAGAGTAGATTGACTTGAGCATGGCCCTTGAGGGCCCATCTTT
>JZKD02S1803463.1:66855-89295 GCA_000966675.3 Picea glauca | reverse complement strand
TATCTAAACCAGAATTCTGAGTGAAGGTGAAGAAAAGAAGGCCGAAATGCAAGGAAGGATAAATTCTTTTGATGGTGCTTTCTAATGTATGTTATTTACAGGTCATCTCACCATTCTCACTATAACTTTTTTTCTATAATGATTTAGACCGTGAAATTGCTATGCAAGTGAGAAAATTTCCAAGTATCTGTGGTAAAAAATTCAGCTTGTGGGTCGTTATATTAATTTAAATGAAAAATATTTCTAAGGAGCAAAAGACGAAAACATAGTTATAGTTTAAACGAAAGTAAACAGTTGATAAAAAATAATGTTTTCATTTAAATTAAGATTTCTATGCTCGTCTCTCCTTCATTCAAATTTGATCAAATGTGAACAAATGCCATAGAAAAGATGTGTCACAATAAGCTTTCTTCCTATAAAATCATTGTTATTAATCCATGTGTTCAACCAAGCCATTCTCATAGGAAATAAATTCAATAAGGAAGAGGTAATAACAAACTCCCAAATTTTGAAGCTTGTCCATCAACATCAAAAATCTGTAGAAAGCAAAACAAAATGGCATTTGAATTTCATGAAATTCAAACCAAACAAAAGAAAAAAATATAAACTCAAACCAACCTTGAAATAAATCAAATTAATACCAATCCAATCAAGTCAAAGGGAAACAAACGAAGATTCCAAGTATAATTTAGAGGGACCCTAGATTTTGATTAAAGAAAAAGCAGGGGGTTCTTGCGAGCAACCAACAAATGGCGACTCACTAGGCGAAGCAATTATCTTTGCATTGATTTAGAACATATCATAGCAGATAAATTCAATAAGGAAGAAGCAATAACAAACTCCCAAATTATGAAGCTCGTCCATCAACATCAAAACTCTGTAGAAAGAAAAACAAAATGGCATTTGAATTTCATGAAATTCAAACCAAACAAAAGAAAAAAATATAAACTCAAACCAACCTTGAAATAAATCAAATTAATACCAATCCAATCAAGTAAAAGGGAAACAAACGAAGATTCCAAGTATAATTTAGAGGGACCCTAGATTTTGATTAAAGAAAAAGCAGGGGGTTGTTGCGGGAAACCAACAAATGGCGACTTACTAGGCGAAGTAGTTATCTTTGCATTGATTCAGAACATATCATTATGAGGAATCGTGGTAAGAGGTACCAAGCTGTCAGATCTTCAAATTTCCTTAAGAAAATCCCTTGTTTGGTATATATAGTATTGATATTAGCTATGCAAACATATATAGATTGATGTTACCATAGTTCATGAATTGAGGGGAAATATCTTGTAAAGAATTAAAATCTGAACTATTGTTTCACCAATGGGTCATGACAGTTTTAAGAAAAGGACTTCAATACCACAGGTAGGGCCGTTGTTGCCAGTAGGCATTCATAGCCTCAACATGGTTGCCTTTTAACCTATCCGATCGCCTTGATCCCATCTAATAGTTTAAGCACACGTGATGGATCATTCCTGGAATTATTAAGTTTTATTATTATAACATTTTGGTGACTAACTGAAAGTCACTGATCTGGCTTGGTGACTAGTTAATAAGCAACATCATCCACATAAATCCATGGAGGTTAGCAAGTAGGCTCGTGATGAGACCTCTTGTCCTTTAGTTGAGAAGACTGAAGGCCACTACCCTAGCTTGGTGACTAGAAATGGTAATATCGCTTCTGTAAACTTCCTATGGTCATGATCGATCGACTTGTGATGAGACCTTCCAACTCTCAATTAGAAACTTTATGCTTCATTATTTCAAGCTCACAGGTGATCCAATCACGTAATTTGATTTTATCCTCTGAATAAGAGATTATCTAGAAGATGGGGAAGCAAAAACAAAATGTCCCTTAAGGACTAGGATGGTGTAAAAAGTCTTATAATAGCCATGATAACCATAGATCACTCCAACTTTCAGAGACAATTTCTTACAATAATGTTGAAGGGAAAGAAGAATGGTAACAATCGAAAAAAAATTCTAATAGAGTTGAGATAAATCTTATTTCAAGACCAGATTTGAACTATCTCAAGTTATTTGGAGACCAACGAGTGGTATGATCTTTTGAATAATATTTCCATATGGTGATAAGTTTCAAACAACAGAGTTATTGAACTATAAATATAGACAAACAATAAAGAAAAGACTCACTCAAAAATAGAAAAGAAAGAGCATTCAACAAACCAAATCAAGTTTTATTGAAAGAAATCAAAATTAGAAGTACATTGAAACAAACAAATCAAAACAACAAAAGCACACTTTCAAAAAACAATTTTGGCCAAAGATAAACTCGAGCTTTTGGATCTACTAGCATGCCATTGCAAGACAAAGGAAGAACTAAATCGTATAAAGTTTCATGTACGAAAATGTTCTTTCCTTAAGATAATGTTTCATGAGATGTGAGTTTATTCAGAGATTAAAGAAAACATAAAAATTCCTATTAAGATGAGTGCAGTCCTACTCATGGAACCTTGGGTCAAGGTTGAATTCAAGTGAATTGACAGTTCAAATTTACTTATCTCTTTACTTTCCATTTTAAAATTTCCATGATGATAATGTGTTTTTGAAAAGAAATATTTAACGAAAAGCAGAGAGAAAAGGATTAAAGTGGACTTCCCTGACAACATTCATATTATGGTTCTCTTGGTGTACCCACTTGTGTTCATAACTGCATTATTACAAAAAGAAAAAATGAGAAAGAAAACTAAAGGAAACCTACTCCTAAACCTACTCTAACTACTAAACAAATCGAAATATTATGTGAAGTCATGCTTCCAATGTGACCATCAGAGTAACTCCAATCTTGCAATGAAAACAAAATCGAATATTAGTAACAAGAATGGTAATATATTGAAATATGAAAAAAATACATCATACTTACCTTTATAATAATCATTTAGAAACAAAGCAAGCATGACCTTACCATTCCCTTGAACATTCTGGATGTATGAATTCTCCAGCCATTATGCAATCTTGTCGTGATATGGGTCATAATGGCATGGAAGAATGTAAGTGAGTTTGAAAAACTTGTCAATATTATGGGGACCTGACATAACCATTGGCCAACGTCGAAGTGCCCCATCCTCCTGACAATTCTCCAAGTGTTCATCAATTTCTTCACATGGAGGACCTAAAAGAATCATGTCATGCTTACCTCCTATATATTTAGGTAGAAACAAAGCAAGCACAACTTTATCTTTATTATGAAGATTTTTTAGATATGAATCCTCAAGCCATTCTAAGATCCTGTCATAAAAATTAGGATGCAAACTATGACTTCGACGAACTAGATTTGTCAATGGGGAACACATCATAAGAGGATTCATGACATCAATTAGATTACTGGTTTGAACACTTCCTTTGATGAGATGGATCGTTTCAAAACGTGAAGCATAATCATTAAAATTTGAACTAATCAAAGAATGAATACTCAATGTAGAATATTTGATCTCCATAAGAATGAGTGCATTTTCCTTTTCAAAAATAAATCGTGTAAAATCACCTTGCAACATATATTTTTCCCATGCGAGTGATGAAAGTGAAAGAGCGTCAAATCTGACTTCATATATGTTATTTTTGAAATTAATTTCACCAAATCTTGGCATATCGAAAAGATCATATTGTGATGGAAAAGAGTAAAATATCGTGGGTAAAATATCATGCACACCAGAATCTAAGAAGAGATTGGGATATAAAGAGTAAAATGCATTATAAATGAGCACATGAAAAGATTATCTTGAGCTATGATAATTAATAATGGTATTCTCAAGACATTCCTCTTCACTTGCCTTAATACTTTCACTCTTTTTTGGTGATAAATCCTTCAACATAATATGATCATCTAAATTTGCCTCCTGTATGTTAGACAATTCAAAACTTTCATGACAAACATCTAATATTTCCTATGGATAAGGTATGATTTGTGGATGAAGGTTTAAGGTTTCTTCTTCCAATTGTAGATCTACATATCTAATCTGTTTCATTGGAATGTTAGAATGCTTAAGATCATTTTCATCACCTGAGTGTTTTTCAATAAATGAGTCTAAGTACTGATTAGAGCAAGAGTTAGAAGAAGATGGACATATAACAAGACCCACAATACAATCTCCTTCCACGATAGTCGAGGACTGAATATACAATGATTCAGAGGAAAAACCAGTTTGATTGCGAGTAAGAACCTTTTCAATAGATTCTACCTCCCTTGCTTGTTCAATATTTTCTGATGATTATGTTTTAGTCATCATATAATTAAGTAACAAAATCCATTAGCCGATAATAAAATAATGGCTTCCTAGTCATGTTGGGTTAAACTTGATTGAATGAAAGAGTCAAAGAGTTAAATCTGGTTTGGGTCAATAGTGGTGGTTTTCATGCCCATGGTTTTGGTAGCTCGTGGTATTGTGTCCATAGATTGCATGTAATGAAGCCTTTAAATAGGCTTAAGATAATCCATTGTAATGGGCTTGGAGGTGATGGTGAAGGCTCACTTGGGTAGTTTGGCCGAATTTGGTAAAGGGAACAAAGATATATTTGGCTGGCTGGTTTTTGGGCTAAGGGCTTTCTAGAGTAAAACACGTGTCAATGATGTATGCATGATTTATGTGTTTTTGTTGTTGCCGATTTATTTCTCTCCAAGATTTGCTTATTCCTAACCAGTGGTATCAGATCTGAGGTTGGTCTGAACTCTCTAATAAGAGTGGCTTGGGTGTTTCTCTGATGATGTCACTATTTGGTTGTGGATATGAAAATAATTGGAATCAGAGGGGTGAAGAATAATCACTGTAGAAATCAAACTCAGATGAGATGCAACATAGGAACGTGATTCCTCTGCTAATGCACTTGGATGAAGGGTGGGCCGATTCAATCCCAAACCCTTCTCAATTCGTGGACCCGGGCTTAGAATGTTGGGTCTTGCAATCCATAAATCCCTCCACACCTGTTGATTCCTACTTCATCAACCAAAGCGATGATAGGAGCAATGTTATTCTCTAGGTTTACTAGAATGACAACGTTAAGAGTCTCTCGGGTGCTCCCAGTTTCTACGTAGAAAACCCAGGTAGGGATGAGCACGTTCATGTTCTGTGCACAGACTAGTGTGTCTTGTCCATGAATTATGTCGACCAATTAGAGTACGACATAGACAATTTCAATTTCATTGTAGAGAAGTCGACCAAGGAAGAAAAACCATTGCTGAGATGCACAGACCCGCAATACACTCTCTTCTTCGATTTCGACGCCAAGAAGACCTAAATTTGGAGTGCCCCTCAAGTCTAGACATAATACATCTGCAAGGCGGGGTCAAGGTCGGGGTTGTTGTTAGTGCATGAGAGATGCAGTACTGGGCGGAGGGCCATGTGGGGCATGGTGATGTCTCAGGCATCAACGGTAGTAGAAGTAATGGAGACGATGATGATCCCAAGGTTTAACACTCCTAGTGCAAGGTGGAGGTGGAGGTTTTGCATAGTTGGGACTACTAATTCGACAAGATTTAGTGGTGTGAGGGAGAGGACTTAGTTTCCATTTGAAAATGAAAGATGGTGGCATTTGTAAGTATCCTTAAAAGAAACAATGGACATGGTGAGTGCATTTCTATGGAATCCAAGGTAATTAAAACACTAAAATAAATAAATTATTATTATTATAATGGAGAATAACATGTAGATAAGAATATGACTGAATTCATACCTTTGGTAAATTAAAGGTAAATTCTAGACCTAGACCAAAGTGATAAGGGGACATGATACATTTCCTAACAAGTTATAAGAAATTTCTCACACATCACATACATTAGTACTTTAATCTATGTATGTGTGTCTATATGTGAGTATCAATATATTCTAATGATTAACCATAAAAGTGCTTCATCCATGTCCTAGGCATATATATAACATTGTTTCTCAACTATACCAAAATAAACCTTCATTCATTTTTCTAGCAAAGTCGAGGCAAGAGGGGCATTATATATAGGTTATGAAAAAATATCTATAAAGGGTATGATGACATTGTCTATCAACCTCATAAATGAAATTGGAATGTTGGTGAATCCAAATTACATCAATAGTTACTCATAAAATCCCTTTATGGCCTCAAGGGCATCTTTAAAACATTCATGGTAATGTGACTTCAAATCCAACGTGGTAACATATTTCAATCCTCTCAAATTATCAAAGAGGTTATCTATGAATGATAGTGATTTAGTGTAATATGATCTTATTAAGTTATTTGTATTTCACACACACAAAAGGAACCATATTTCTTCCACACACAATTAATATGAGTTCCATATGGAGATGCATTTAAATTGACATATCTCTTTGCCAAGAGTTCATAAATTTATCCCTTGATTTCATAATTATCTAGCAATGATTTTTCTAAGGACTAGACTATTGGGTGATGGTGTGCTTGGAGTGAGGTTGATGTTATGTTAGATATGGTAGTCTAAAGGTGTGCTAGAAGGGTTCTTAAAAAATGTGAGTACTTTTCTAGAAGCATAACAACATGTCATAAATATGTTGGCTGTATCTCTAAAGAAAATTGTGCTTGTATCACAATTTTATGCCTATCTTGCAACTTGATCATTAAAAAAATGGGATTTTGAAAATAATTGATTAACTTTTATTCAACATATATCAATTCAACACTGACATTTAGAATGTCTCGAGAACTCTGTATTGCTAGTGTTGAATGTCTATGATGAATCTCCATAGTTGTAATTCATAAATGCCATGACACACTCACATAAATTGTTTTCCTAATAGGACATCATGTCAAGTGGGTATAGTTCGAGTGGTTACAAGGAGAATTGTCATCCTCCCCACTTGGGTTCAAATCACATGTTGTGACATGATGCTATTTATGAGACATTTGTTGAATATCATGATCATCATGATCTTATTGATAAATCCTTGAGTTCCTACATAGTTTGGTCCTTGGGTACTGTTATAACCCTATAATTTATAGGATCAACTAGTGACTGAAATGTTATCACTTTAGTGTTTTGTTTGTCAAATGATTTTCCATTCTGTAAATAGATGGAGAAAGAGAAAGAGAAAGAAAAAGAAAAAGGAAAAAGAAAGAAAAAAAGGAAAAAGAATAAAAGAGGGCATAAAAGAAATTGGATAAGAGCCCCATGCAATAACAATGACTTGGTTCATACAGTTTAAACATGGCCAAGTCCTTTTAAATTGATGTTGATAGGATTAGTGACTAAGCTTGGCTAAACTGCCTAATCTTAGCCAAGCAAATTATGTTAGCTAGTGAATAAATTTGACCAAACTGCCTAATCTTGGTCAAATAACCCCAGGATAGAGTAATTTCTTAGTCCAATAGTTTAATCTGGGCTAAATGTCATAGGTAATTAGGCTAGAGCATAGGGTAGATTGCTTTATCTCAATAAAACATGCATGATGATCGAAGTTGAACCCTATCTTTGATGTTTGAAAGTTGAATGTCTAACCCCATGGTGCTAAAAATAGGGAAAGCTTGGACAAACCCACTTAAAGCGCTTATCCTAAGTTTTCAGAGCAAATATGAGTTTGCGCTCAGAGATTAAAGATAGCGCAGAGATGAACGGTTGAGGTGCTGGCACTCAGATATACGGTTGATAAGTTTTTCTGGACCCCCCCGATCGTTCTACCTTTAACAGTAAGGGGGGGGGGGGTCCAGAATCATGTATAACGAAGGCATGCATCTGAACAGATGAGGTGTTGGCGTCTAGATCCATGATTGAGATTGAATTCTGGACCCTCCCGACCGTTCTGCTTTTAATGGTGTGGGGGGGGGTCCGGAATGTTGGTTAAACATTGCGCTCAGAATGGAGTGGGGGGGGGTCCAGAATGGAGTGGTTTGCTGGTGGGCCCTCTTCTCTACATGGCAGGAATCCATTGCTCCATACTCCTGCCACATACCATTTACAATTTTCTTACATACCCCCCCATCTCCTCATGACATCATTCTCCACTATTTTCCCCCGAGGGTCACGTCTCATTACTCTCTCAGCCCATTCCCCCTGTTCACCGTTACAAGTCCCTTCACCATGGTCACTTCCCAATCAACACCCGCCACGTCACCCGGTCGTATTCGTCATTCATTGTTACCTGCCATCTCATGCTCCAAAAGACCCGTTGGCCATTTATTACTGGCTAACTTATACGTTAGCTTGCTGATCTATCCCCCGCGCCCAACGGGTATCCGTTTGCTCAAAACTACTCTTTCCGTTCATTCTCCTATTACTTACTTTGTCCTCGCACCAGAGATATTTTCCCTGTCTCCTCTCCATTTCAGTCAGCTGTCCAAAACCACAGTCATCCCCACTAATGTTTTGTTTGACTTAAAGGTATTTTCACAGTGATGGCGCCAAAATCCAAGAAAGCAGAAGCCGAGGAAAATCCTTTTCTCCTGCCTCCTGTTGATCTCGATAGGATCCATTTGGCCGACAAAGATCATTTAATCGTAGACACCAGGTGCAAATTTGACTTCGCGGATTTGCCGTCATAGCTCAAAGAGACTTTCTTAGATCATAGTGATGAAATTGGGCTCTGGGAGTCCAACCTTCCTCTGTATATTTTCCCCCAGGTTCACCATTTCCTTGAATTCGCCCTCAAATGCCAGGCTCATTACCTCCCCGACCAAAGAGCCATAGTATCTTCATCAGGAGAAACTCTGTTCTTCATTACACCAAAAGCAATTGATCAGATGATGGAGATACCTAGAGCTGAATCCACGTCCCCTTTCAATCTTGAAGTCATCACGGAGCTGCACCAGAAACTATCATTCCCTCAGAGAGCCCATATTTTCAAGATTTTCCTCCCTTAGGCCACTCAGCTCCCCAAAAAAAATCCCCCGTACCCTTCCTCCCTGTTCTCAGAGAAGGGAAATCAAGTCATTTCGTCGCTCTATGCTCTGCTTGGTTATTTTTCCGACAAATGGGTGGATGAACCCATATTGGGTTTTTTGTCCATTTTCTCCACAGAAGAAAGACCCACCACTCAGTTTGACTACAACACTTTCCTGGCGGATAGTATTCACGAGCAGTTCTCAAATTTCGCTTCAGAAGGCATGTTCTGGTATTCCTCAATACTGGCCTACATGTTCACTTTCTTTCAAGCAGACATGTTCTCCTTTTCAATGTAGAAAATGGACAAGGACGGGAGACCGTAGGCGGTAACAGCTTGGACTGCACTACTTAGACAAAATTCAATAGAGTTCAGTTTCAAACAATTTATTGAGCAGTTTTACCACCCAGTGGTAGGCATGCTCAGTGGCAGACTTGAACCAAGAATAAACGAGGAGATTCAGAGGATCCTACACCTCTCAGACCTGGCAAAAACTGGAGACTGGTATCTTTACCAAAACCACACCGAGATCAGAGTATTTGGATGCGAGTTGGCTCCATACAAATTGCCCAAGTATCTACCCGTGAGGTTATTTTCCCTGGAGTACATAAGGCAAATGATTAACTCAGATGAAATACATTTTGTGTCTCTGAAAAAGAAATAGCAACTTAGAATTAAAGGGAAAATAGGGTCTTTCATCTGCAATAGCCAAGGTGCTGGGGAGGAAGCAGACAAACTGTTGAAAGAAATGAAGTTTCATGTTAATTTCATATGGCACTATGATCCGTGTGGGATACTTTATGAGATGAGGATTAAAAATAAAAATGTTCCATATGTTCATACACCCAAGCCCAAGATAGAAAAGTTCACGAATCAAACAGAATGGGAGCCGAACACTCTGGTTGAGATAGAACAACAGGACCCTTTGGTCATCATCTCACAGACTACTACACCATAGGTTCCCAAGGAGAAAATACCAAGGAAGGATACTTCACCTTTCGTCACCGAAGTCTCGACTGAAGATTTCCAATTACACACCAAAAGGCCAAAAACCAGTCACACAACTGACACGACTGGTGAAAAGGAAATCCAATCCACTGCAACTATGAAAGATGACCAGTCACTTCTTAGCACAAGCAACAAGTAGATCATGTCTACAGTTTTGCCTAAGAAGCCCACGAATACTCCACTAGTCAACCGACTGAGTAAAGTAGGATCAAAGTTGAGTGTTTTTGAGAAATATGACCTGATCAAAAAGAAAAATCAGATGCTGACCAACAATACTTATGCTCAGTTTTGGAAGCAGACATCAACGACACAACATAGACTGTTGTTTGCATTCGATACAGACAAAGGTAGAATGCACATGGAGCAGAATTGAAACTGGCACCAACGGAAGATGCATAGACAAAGGAGATAGCTGAGACAGAAGGGGAAAAGGATGAGATGCTCAAGTTGATCATGGAGTAGAATGCACAGTTAAATGAAATGGAAGCAGAAATGGAAAGGCTAGTGAAAGAGAAGGAGCAATCAAAGCCTATGGAAGTCATTCCATTGAGCGCAGTTCCACTTACAAGACTAAGCACGACATCTGCAGTAGAAATTCCCTCAACAACTCCACTGACAGCTCTGGAGAAGACAATAGAACTGGAAAAATCCATAGAAGAGATGAATTTTCAAGAGACAGAGATTAGCAGACTTAAAAAGGAGGTTGAGAACCTTCAGGAACTCAAGTCTTCTTACCAAACCAGCTACTCCAAGGAGAAACAAACATCAKACAATCTCAAACAGGAATTGCAACARCTTCAAAAGMAAACAGTGGCAKGCAAAACACTTGCTGAGGTCAAGGAAMGTGTYTGGATGGATATCACCAAGTCCATAAATGAAATATGGCCTATGGTACAAATCATGTTCGAGCAAAACGAACTAGTGCAAAGAAGCAAGCAGGCTWTTGAGAAAATAAGAGGAGAACTGGGAGAGATGCCCACAGAAGCCATTGAGATCATTAAATTCCTGAATTYAAAAACCAGAGAAGAGTTAGAGGATTTGAAAATTGAAGATAGGASGRAGACCATCGTYGAGGTCAAGAGGGTCCTGACCAAAAGASGACTGATGCTATAGCTGGAGGAAAAAGTCCAGACTATGGACATAGGAGTGCAAAGATTTTTCAGCAAAATTGAAGCTCTGCAGAAGAAAGGCCTCCCTGGCTTAAGGGTCATAAATGACAAGTTAATGACACTTTCTGATTATAAAAAGAAACTAGTTACCGTGGCTAAAGATAGTTCGAAATTCTCGGGAATACAAGGCAGTATCATGGGCAAGGCATTCTTAGAAGATTTACAGTCAGACATCAGCATACAACACGAGATCTAGTACATTTTCATCATCAAGCCAACTTTTTCCAAGTATACAGAGATGGATGAAGTATACCGAAGACTACTCAAAGTCGTCGTTCCCAGTAACCTTCGATGGGAAGAGTTATGCAATCTGATCGAGTAGGAGATGAGGTGTCCAAGCCCAATCAACTATCGAATCAGCCGAGGTCGTGCAGAGGACTCACCAACGGTTTACCACAGAAATCAGCGTGAAAATTTCAACACATCATCAAACAGTTCCTAAATGTTTGCATCTTGTTGAGTTAGTTAGTTAAATTTAGAATTTTCCATGTCCTAATCTTTAATGACAGGATCGTATGTAATTTTTTATTATAAATACTTCAAACTTTGAAGTACCAAGGGTTGATCTTTATGCCCTGTAAGCCAGAAAGACTGTAATTTTTATCAAGAGATCTTCCAGTAATACAAAGGGACATTTCACAGTATTCTCGCATGTTATTCATTGGTGATGTTTTCTTTTCTAGGTTAAATGTTTTTCTCCCTCAGTTGTCATATTGTTTTCTAATCTAATCTTTTAAAAGTAGCGCATGTTGGAGGTTTTATCTTTGTATACCCTGTTTCTGGCTTTGAAAGATCGTAATGTTTATCTTTCTGATATTACAGTGAAGAAATTCTTAAATGCTTCTTTACTTTAATTGACATTCTCATCTTTTCTGCTATTCATCACTTTACTGCTAAAGAATCCAATGAATGCATTATCTTGCCCTGTGAAAATAATCTTTTAATTTCTATTTAGACCTCTATCTTTATAATACAGACCCCATATCCCAATGGAGGCGTAAAAACCTTTTCAGCCAACTTAACAAAAACAAAAACAAACCATTCAATCTTTTTTTGTTTAACTAGCCTAATATCTCAAAGTTAAAACATAGCTAAATCATACAGAGAGATCCCTCTTTGAAGCTGGTAGGGCTAGATTCTAGTTTGGAAGTGGTTGGATACAGTTACCTCTTGTAAATTTCTTTTACTCTGACAACCTCTGGGAATTTACGAAGTGTTAACATAGTGGCGATCATACTGGGGAATGAACTGAACAAACATTCAACCCCACGGTTTCTTTTTCCCTAGAAGAAAACTTTGTTTCTGAACAAATTATAAATCTGAGAAAGAAATAATGTTCAGAGGTTGTTAAATGCTTGTACATGGTAATTTCAGATTCATAAAAGTAAAMATATATAAAAATTAAAAAATMTGGCTCYTAAAAGAGCTGATACTCGATCCCACCCAGACCTGGAACCTGCGATAACAACTGATAATCCAGAACATTTACTCAGAAAAAAGATCATTGCAGAAGGTTCAGGGAGTCATAGTCCCCTTCTTTTCCAGAGGAACTTGTTGCCCTACAAGATCTCGACTTTGACACCATTTTTGAATAAAGCCTGTTTAGAACGAAATATGATAGCTTTGTGTTTGAAACCGTTTTAGATCCAACCATTCTGCAACCCCGGACCCCTGAAATACTATATCCCAATGCAAAACCTCAAACCACTCATTCTATGCCAGCAAGTTCCTCATCCTCCTCATCTTCTGCCACTGCCCCACCTATCATCCAAGTTGCTGTCCCGCCTCCTCCACCTATCATGGCAGCCATATATGCTCCCTTGGTGTTGGCCGCACCTCTACACGCTATGCCTCAGGATTATCAAACAAGACTCCCACAGTTCGATGGTACAGGGCCCTTGAACGCACAACAACAGATTGATAAAATGAATGACTATTTTGACTTGCAGGAAGTGGATGAAGCTGACGTTCAAATCAGAGTTTTTGCACAGAGTCTGACTGGGGATGTTAAGAAATGGTACAAAGGCTTACGTGCAGCTTCAGTGGTCGACCTTACAACCTTTCAAAGAAGTTTTCTGGACATATAGAAGGTAAAGAAAAATCCTCTCCAGATCTTGTCAGAATACGAAAACATCAGAAGGAATCAAGGAGAGACAATACAAGACTACTACACCTGCTTCAACAATCTGTACAATGCAATTCCAACTGATATTAAACCCCCACAAGGTTTGGCACTAATAAAATTCCTTGACGGTTTCAACGCTAACATGTCATATGAATTAAGGGAAAGAAACTCCACCACCCTGGAGGACATGCAGAAAAGCACAATAAGTGTAGAGGCCAACCTGTTGGCTAAAAGGGCACGACAGAGGATGGAAAGGAGAGTCACGATTAAAAAGGAATCTTCCACATCTTATTCTGATGCCAAACTGGATTCCTTAGTTAGAGCAATGGAAAGGATGATGGAGAGACTTACTATAGCTGAAAGAAATCCTCATAGAGAAAACCCACCGGCTCCACAAATTCAGAATCCTAAGTTCAGAAGAAATCCTCCTCAAATCAGGCAGAGAGATCCTAAGGATCAAAGATAACAGAGGGGTCCTGATCAACAGATCAGACCACCCCTATAGGAAAATTATGTCGATGAAGGTGAAGAGGTAATTGAAGAATTAGAGGACACACACATTAACCTCATGGGCATTCACGACAATGAAGCCATTTTCCTTACTCAGGAAGAACAAGAAATTTTCCTTCTTTCTCAAATAGAGTCGAGTGAGGAAGATGAAGAGACCGAACAACATGCATTTGAAAATGCCATTATGGAGGTACATAGGCAATACAATCTGCGAAGTAAAAAGACAGATGAAAATTCCCCCAAAAAGGTAACCGAAACGGAGAAAACAGTTGAAACCAAGAAAGCTCCTGAGCCTTCTACCAAGAAGATCCCCAAGAAAGGTAATGCTTAAACTCCAACAAAAAGAAACCCTACCATTTTACAAAGATCAACGCAGACTGAGATTTCATCAACCAACTGACCAAATACTTCTGCCCAGAAAACTATGGTGGACATATCATAATTGCTGAGCCAAAGTAGAGCACCTACTCCTTTCAGCCTCAAGGGGGAATTAGCCAAAGTTAAAATTCCCATTCCCCTTTCTGAGTTGATGAGTAAGAATGCTTACAGATCGCAGGTGATCAAAGTGTTGAGCATTGAGCCTAATATAGGCATGAAGGCCTTAACCGTTGGTTTGGCGAGTCATTCGGACACGATAAATCTTACCGATGATCAACTTAAACTCATATTTGGCCTTGAAGTTGATGGTCAAACTGACACTGGTACCGTCGCTCCTTTTTCCATCAGCCTTAATATACGCGACCTGATTTTGCACAATGCTATGTTAGGTTCGGGTGCTTCCCATAACCTGATGCCTAAAGCAGTAATGGAAAAACTGGGACTTGAGGTCACCAGACCTTACAAGGATTTACACTCTTTTGACTCCAACAAAGTTAGATGTATCAGGTTGATCAAGGACTTATGTATCACCCTAGTTTAGATTCTAGCAAAAAGCATGGTTATGGATGTTGTAGTCGTAGACATTCCCCTGAAATATGGTATGTTGCTGTCCAGGTCTTGGGGGGCCAAGTTGAAAGGCACTTTGCAATTGGATATGTCATATGCCACCATCCCAGTATTCAGACAACAGAGAAGACTGTACAGAGAGACGCTGATGAAATATATGGTTAGCAGCCGGGAAAAGCCCCATAACTATCCTCTGTACTCTGCACACTCCGATCTAGATTCCTTTATCCTGTATAACGACGACAATATGGGAGAACAAATCGCTCAGTTGGAAGAAGATACACTTGATCCAAAAGAAGGCCATGAAATCACTAGGGCAGAAATGAAGGAAAATGTAATAAGTGAAGAATTGCCAACCGATTTCTGGAGCATGGACTTCGATGGAGCTGTAAGCAAAGAAGGAGTTGGAGCAAGAGTTTGGTTGCACAATCACAAATCTAGGTATTCGGAAAACCATTCTTACAAACTGAATTTTCAATGTACTAACAACATAGCCGAGTACGAAGCTTTGATGCTTGGCCTAAAACTACTAAAGAAGGTTGGTGCGAAACAAATCATGGTAAGAGGTGATTCTAAATTAATTATCAAACAAATTAAAGGTGAGTCTGCAACAAAACATCCCAGGCTTAGAGCTTATAGGAACACTGTTTTGGATGCCCTTCAATGTTTCACTAAAGTTGATTTGCAGGTGATGCCCAGGGGACATAACATTTTAGCAGATGGGTTAGCTACGTCAGAAGCTACATGCAAGATACCTTTTCATTCCACTCGCCCATACACAGTGGAGGTGAAGTGCAGATCGACTGTCCCAGACAACATCAGATACTGGCATGTATTTGGGAACGATGATCAAATTGAAGATTTTCTAAAATGCAAAAATGATTTTGAATGTACAAACATTGACTTAGAAAACNCAAACAAGACTCCCACAGTTCGATGGTACAGGGCCCTTGAACGCACAACAACAGATTGATAAAATGAATGACTATTTTGACTTGCAGGAAGTGGATGAAGCTGACGTTCAAATCATAGTTTTTGCACAGAGTCTGACTGGGGATGTTAAGAAATGGTACAAAGGCTTACGTGCAGCTTCAGTGGTCGACCTTACAACCTTTCAAAGAATTTTTCTGGACATATAGAAGGTAAAGAAAAATCCTCTCCAGATCTTGTCAGAATACGAAAACATCAGAAGGAATCAAGGAGAGACAATACAAGACTACTGCACCTGCTTCAACAATCTGTACAATGCGATTCCAACTGATATTAAACCCCCACAAGGTTTGGAACTGATAAAATTCCTTGACGGTTTCAACGCTAACATGTCATATGAATTAAGAGAAAGAAACTCCACCACCCTGGAGGACATGCAGAAAAGCACAATAAGTGTAGAGGCCAACCTGTTGGCTAAAAGGGCACGACAGAGGATGGAAAGGAGAGTCACGATTAAAGAGGAACCTTCCACATCTTCTTCTGATGCCAAACTGGATTCCTTAGCTAGAGCAATGGAAAGGATGATGGAGAGACTTACTATAGCTGAAAGAAATCCTCATAGAGAAAACCCACCGGCTCCACAAATTCAGAATCCTAAGTTCAGAAGAAATCCTCCTCAAATCAGGCAGAGAGATCCTAAGGATCAAAGATAACAGAGGGGTCCTGATCAACAGATCAGACCACCCCTATAGGAAAATTATGTCGATGAAGGTGAAGAGGTAATTGAAGAATTAGAGGACACACACATTAACCTCATGGGCATTCACGACAATGAAGCCATTTTCCTTACTCAGGAAGAACAAGAAATTTTCCTTCTTTCTCAAATAGAGTCGAGTGAGGAAGATGAAGAGACCGAACAACATGCATTTGAAAATGCCATTATGGAGGTACATAGGCAATACAATCTGCGAAGTAAAAAGACAGATGAAAATTCCCCCAAAAAGGTAACCGAAACGGAGAAAACAGTTGAAACCAAGAAAGCTCCTGAGCCTTCTACCAAGAAGATCCCCAAGAAAGGTAATGCTTAAACTCCAACAAAAAGAAACCCTACCATTTTACAAAGATCAACGCAGACTGAGATTTCATCAACCAACTGACCAAATACTTCTGCCCAGAAAACTATGGTGGACATATCATAATTGCTGAGCCAAAGTAGAGCACCTACTCCTTTCAGCCTCAAGGGGGAATTAGCCAAAGTTAAAATTCCCATTCCCCTTTCTGAGTTGATGAGTAAGAATGCTTACAGATCGCAGGTGATCAAAGTGTTGAGCATTGAGCCTAATATAGGCATGAAGGCCTTAACCGTTGGTTTGGCGAGTCATTCGGACACGATAAATCTTACCGATGATCAACTTAAACTCATATTTGGCCTTGAAGTTGATGGTCAAACTGACACTGGTACCGTCGCTCCTTTTTCCATCAGCCTTAATATACGCGACCTGATTTTGCACAATGCTATGTTAGGTTCGGGTGCTTCCCATAACCTGATGCCTAAAGCAGTAATGGAAAAACTGGGACTTGAGGTCACCAGACCTTACAAGGATTTACACTCTTTTGACTCCAACAAAGTTAGATGTATCAGGTTGATCAAGGACTTATGTATCACCCTAGTTTAGATTCTAGCAAAAAGCATGGTTATGGATGTTGTAGTCGTAGACATTCCCCTGAAATATGGTATGTTGCTGTCCAGGTCTTGGGGGGCCAAGTTGAAAGGCACTTTGCAATTGGATATGTCATATGCCACCATCCCAGTATTCAGACAACAGAGAAGACTGTACAGAGAGACGCTGATGAAATATATGGTTAGCAGCCGGGAAAAGCCCCATAACTATCCTCTGTACTCTGCACACTCCGATCTAGATTCCTTTATCCTGTATAACGACGACAATATGGGAGAACAAATCGCTCAGTTGGAAGAAGATACACTTGATCCAAAAGAAGGCCATGAAATCACTAGGGCAGAAATGAAGGAAAATGTAATAAGTGAAGAATTGCCAACCGATTTCTGGAGCATGGACTTCGATGGAGCTGTAAGCAAAGAAGGAGTTGGAGCAAGAGTTTGGTTGCACAATCACAAATCTAGGTATTCGGAAAACCATTCTTACAAACTGAATTTTCAATGTACTAACAACATAGCCGAGTACGAAGCTTTGATGCTTGGCCTAAAACTACTAAAGAAGGTTGGTGCGAAACAAATCATGGTAAGAGGTGATTCTAAATTAATTATCAAACAAATTAAAGGTGAGTCTGCAACAAAACATCCCAGGCTTAGAGCTTATAGGAACACTGTTTTGGATGCCCTTCAATGTTTCACTAAAGTTGATTTGCAGGTGATGCCCAGGGGACATAACATTTTAGCAGATGGGTTAGCTACGTCAGAAGCTACATGCAAGATACCTTTTCATTCCACTCGCCCATACACAGTGGAGGTGAAGTGCAGATCGACTGTCCCAGACAACATCAGATACTGGCATGTATTTGGGAACGATGATCAAATTGAAGATTTTCTAAAATGCAAAAATGATTTTGAATGTACAAACATTGACTTAGAAAACAATGATGAAAATGTAAATAAATCTGTTTTTGGAAATAATAGTGTAAATAAAATAGATTCAGAAGAATCAGGTGAAGATGAGATAGATTCTAATGTTTTGCATTTAAAGAGTAATGTTTTACCTAGGGGTTTAGTTTCGTTAGAAGACTTATCTGATTTTAATGATGTAGCTAAAAAACCTAAAATTGAAGCCAGTGGTAAAGAGGTTGAAGACTGTAACATAGGGACAGAAGAGAAACCCAAGATGGTAAAACTTTCCAAATCTTTACCCCCTGAGHAGAAACTCAAATACATTGAACTTTTCAAGGAATATGTGGACGTGTTTGCTTGGGGTTAYGAAGACTTAAAATCTTATGACACAAGCATCATTCAACATAAGATCCYGATAAAAGAATATCAAAAACATTTCAGACATAAACTTAGGAGAATCAATCCCAAGTTACTTCMTTTGATAGAAAAAGAAATMAAAAAGATGTATGATGCTAAAATCATAGTTCCTTTACGATTTTCCAAATGGGTTTCAACTCTGGTCCCGACCCGAAAGAAAACTGGGGAAATTAGGCTTTGCATTGATTTTCGAAACCTGAACAAGGTTTCCCTAAAGGACAACTAACCACTGCCAAAAATGGACCACATATTACAAAAGGTAGTTTGATCCAGCCGAATCTTCTTACTGGATGGTTTCTCAAGCTATAACCAGGTTCTTGTTCACCCATATGATCAAGAGAAAACAACTTGCACAACACCTTGGGGTACCTTCATGTACGTGAAAATGCCTTTCGGGTTGATGAACGCTGGAGCCACTTTACAAAGAGCGATGGAAATTGCTTTTGTGGAAGAACTTGGCAGATTTATTGTCATTTATTTGGACAACGTAACTATTTTTTCCCAGTCCGATGAAGAGCACTTGCGACATCTCCGACGAGTGTTTGAGAAGTGCAATAAATTTGGGATTTCTCTAAATCCTAAGAAAAGACTTTTCGGATTAGAGGAAGGTAAACTGTTGGGGAACATAATCTCTAAGGATGGAGTTAAGATAGATCTTAGCTGAATAGAAGCCATTCAGAAACTGGAACACCCAAGGAATATCAAAGAGTTACAATCTTTCATTGGAAAAATAAACTTTCTGAGAAGATTCATACCTAACCTGGCTAAGCTTCTCAGGAACATCACTAACATGTTAAAAAATGACACAAAAATAAAATGGGACACCGAATCCAAGCAATCTTTTGAACAGGTTAAACATGCACTCACACAGGCTCCAGTCTTGATCARTCCTGACTTCACCAAAGATTTTTACCTTTTTTCTTTCGCTTCTGAACATACCATTGCAACAATATTACTACAGAAAAACAACGAAGGGTATGAACAACCCATAGCCTTTTTCAGTAAATCTTTAAGAGATGTTGCTTTGAATTATAAAATAATGGAGAAACAAGCTTTTGCCCTGGTAAAAGCCATAAAGGACTTTAGAGTATATATTCTCCATTCTCACACCATCGCATACGTTCTGAACGCAGTAGTGAAGGACATTTTAACCCAAGACAATCCAGATGGCAGAAGAGGAAAATGGATTGCTATCATTCTGGAGTATGACATAGAGATTAAGCCTACTAAACTGATTAAAGGTCAAGGTCTAGNCTCAGGAACATCACTAACATGTTAAAAAATGACACAAAAATAAAATGGGACACCGAATCCAAGCAATCTTTTGAACAGGTTAAACATGCACTCACACAGGCTCCAGTCTTGATCAGTCCTGACTTCACCAAAGATTTTTACCTTTTTTCTTTCGCTTCTGAACATACCATTGCAACAATATTACTACAGAAAAACAACGAAGGGTATGAACAACCCATAGCCTTTTTCAGTAAATCTTTAAGAGATGTTGCTTTGAATTATAAAATAATGGAGAAACAAGCTTTTGCCCTGGTAAAAGCCATAAAGGACTTTAGAGTATATATTCTCCATTCTCACACCATCGCATACGTTCTGAACGCAGTAGTGAAGGACATTTTAACCCAAGACAATCCAGATGGCAGAAGAGGAAAATGGATTGCTATCATTCTGGAGTATGACATAGAGATTAAGCCTACTAAACTGATTAAAGGTCAAGGTCTAGCAAAGTTAATGGCTGAATCCAATTTCCATGCTCTTGATATTAATTTCTTAGCTGCAGTAGATGAACAGGGAGAGTAGGTGACTCCAAGCGTGAAATAGGTATTTCTGAACTCTCCATGGTACGCAGACCTGATATTTTTTTTGCATAACTTACAAGCTCCCCCCGGTCTGACCAAAACTAAAGCTAGGTTTTTGAAATTGAAAGCATTAAAATTTTTCATTCTAGAAGGCAATCTTTATTGGAAGGATCCTGAAGGTATTTTGTTGAATTATCTGTTAAAGGATGAAGCTGACAAAGTATTGCAGGATTTTCATCCAGGAGACTGTGGTGGTCACCTGCGTTGGAAGACCACAGCTAATAAAATTCTCAGAGTTGGGTTCTATTGGCCTACACTATTTGATGTTGTGCATCAGAAGGTGACTTCGTGTCATAAATGTCAGGTGTTCGAGGGCAAAAGGAAGCTCCTCCCTTTGCCCCTGAAACCAATCTCTGTTGAATCTCCTTTCCAACAATGGGTATTAGACTTTATCGAAGAAATACATCCCCCCTCTTCGGGTCAGCACAGGTGGATTCTTACTGCTACGAACTATTTCACAAAATGGATTGAAGCTGTACCAAGTAGGCAAGCTACTAATTCTGTTATTATTAAATTTCTAGAAAATAATATCTTGTCTCGTTTTGGTTGTCCAAGAAAAATTATAACTGACAATGCAACTGCTTTCCGATCCAAGAAGCTCATAAATTTTTGCAACCAGTATCATACCGGTTTGGGACATTCCACAACTTATTACCCTCAGGGAAATGGGCTGGCAGAGTCATCCAATAAAACCCTGGTGAACATTATTAAGAAGACGTTGCACGAAAACAATAAGTCATGGCATAGCAAGCTGATTTTCACACTGTGGGCTGATAGAATGATCACTAAGAGGTCAATTGGTATGTCTCCATATCAGTTGGTCCATGGCACTGAAGTAGTTTTTCCTACCTTCGTAGGGGTTCCTGTCATGAAACTGCTGCAAGAGATGCAAGCCGAACCGAACGATTCCCAAAGAAGGATAAACCAGATGATGCACTTGCAACAGTCCAGAGAAGAAGTATACAACAAAACTCAGGTTGTCCAGGATAGCATAAAAAGGATCTTTGATAAAAGAACTAAAGAAGATGACTTTGAGCTAGGTGACCTGGTTCTGAGATGGGATGCCCGAAATGAAGATAAGGGGAAGCATAGAAAATTCGATAGTCTATGGAAGGGACCTTACATAATTCACACATACAGAGGAAATAATGCTTTCCTTCTCAACAACAGCGATGGGACCAATCTTCTAGGAGGACCTGTGAATGGAAAAATGCTTAAGCACTATTCACCTCCTCAGTAGGGACCTTCAGTCAAACCTTTCCATTCAACAAATCATTTTATTTTGCTTACAAGTTTTTGAGTGAATAACTTTGATCAGATGGTTGAAGCCCGTAGAGAAGGCCTTGAGCCACTGAACATTGTCATCAAACTTTCAAAAATAAAACAAATCAAACAACAAAGACAACTGTGGAGAAAAATTTTCAGAACATCAGGAAACAAGATTCTTGGCACTTCACAAGGACAGTACCATCCCCAGCTGGAGCCGCTGTTATAACCCTATAATTTGTAGGATCAACTGGTGACTAAAATGTTATCACTGTAGTGTTTTGTTTGTCAAATGATTTTCCATTCTGTAAATAGATGGAGAAAGAGAAAAAGAAAGAAAAGGAAGAAGAAAAAGAAAAAGAAAAAGAAAGAAAATAAAGAAAAATAAAAAAGAAAGAAAATAAGGAAAAAGAATAAAAGAGGGCATAAAAGAAATTGGATAAGAGCCCCATGCAATAACAATGACTTGGTTCATAGAATTTAAACATGGCCAAGTCCTTTTAAATTGACGTTGATAGGATTAGTGAATAAGCTTGGCTAAAATGTCTATTCTTAGCCAAACAAATTAGGTTAGCTAGTGAATAAATTTGACCAAACTGCCTAATCTTGGTCAAATAACCCCAGAATAGAGTAATTTCTTAGTCCAATAGTTTAATTTGGGCTAAATGTCATAGGTAATTAGGTTAGAGCATAGGGTAGTTTGCTTTATCTCAATAAAACAGGCATGATGATCGAAGTTGAACCCTATCTTTGATGTTTGAAAGTTGAATGT
>JZKD02S1803463.1:0-33992 GCA_000966675.3 Picea glauca | reverse complement strand
ATGGTTTTTACTTTTACTGTTCATATGTTGTACATTGTTGATGACCACATGAAGAAAGATTAATAATGTTTTAATAAGTATAAAATTGTTTAAGCTTATATACAACTGATTCACCACCCCCCCCCTCTCAGTTGTTTTAGTATTTCCAACAAGATGTATTAGATATTGTTGAATACTGCGCTGCTTTGTAATTAGGGTTTCAATCTGCGATGTGAATAGGGGTTAAATACTGATGAATCTTAACTGCTAAGTGCTCTGTTAGTGTAGTAATCACATATCTGTGTCCCAGATAGGTTGTAGACACTTGAGTCATGCAACCACCCCTGCCTCTACCTTGGGTGAGACTTCATCTGCTTTGCAGGTGTTGCCGAAAGGGCCGGTAGTTAGGGTTTTGTTGGTGCGTTGTTGAAGCGTTGAACCCTGGGTCTGCCCCTGTGCCAACAAATGGTTCCGTTGTTTGGACCCGAAACTGTGATTCCTGGAAATAGAAGAAAATAAAGCTCTGTGCGTAGATTTGCTGCTTTAGTGCTCAATATTCTACTTGACTGCGAAGCTCTGTGCTAAGAAGGAATTAGATTTGAAGAAAAGAGGTAAGATGTTAAAGCTTTGTGCTTTGAGAAAGGCAAGATAAGTGAAAAATTTTGTTTCGAAAGAATGGATTTAGGTATGTCTAATAGATTTTTTCCTAGTCTAAAAACTAGGGTACAACTAGAAGAAATAAGATTGGATATGAATAGATCTGATAAGAATAGTGAAAGATATGTTATTCCTATGCATAGAAAGAATGTTTGGACTAAAAAATGGATACAGGATCCTAGAAAGATTTTTTTGTAGGTTAGTTATTGTGATCCCAGTGCGCATTACAAGAAAGGTTGGGGGTCATTTAAAAGTAAGAGAGGGTTAACTCTTTGCTATAGTTGTAGAAGATCGAGATATCTTGCTAAGGAATGCCCTGGTAGAGGTCCTAGTTGTCTTTGCTGTAAATCTATGGACCATGAAGTTTTGGATTTCCCTAGAATGATTGCTAAAGTTGAAAACATGAATATGAGACAAGAAAACCATGAGATAGGCCAAGAAACTAAGGATATGATAGAACCCCAGAAAGAATCAGAGACTGTATTATTACAAATGAAAGAAACCCTGAATGACCACAGAGATATCAACTTATTAGAGATCTTAAAAGAGAAGGAGTGCATAGAAATAAGAATAGGTGACTTCGGAATAGACTGTGTTCTGGATGAGGAAACACAGGTGAATATCATGACAAAAATAACTTGCGAAATTTTGGGAAAGCCTGGTATGGTTCCTTCATTAGGAGGAATATGATTATTTAGAGGAAAATTGATAACCCTATGTGGAAGACTTACCTAGACATCTATGAGTTCTCATGGAACTTCGACAAAAGAAGAATTTGAGATCGTTAAGTTTGTTGAGAACAATGCCCCATTTGCTATTTTTCTAGGAAAAACCTGGATTGAGAAAGATCAGATACGAAGGAAACAAGAAGAGGAGAATATAAAACAAAAAAAGCAAAAACTAAGAGATTTCATGGCTAGGAGAATAGTGCACTTACTGGAAGAACAAGAGGACCAGTCGAAGCTACTAATGACCAGGAATCGAGACGTCGAAATTGAAAGAACACAAGAAGACTTGAAACACCTGTCTGTCCAAGAGAATAGAGCACCTACCCCAGAAAGAGAAGAAGTATTACTCTCAGAACCCTTGAACGATCCACATCAGTACGAAGTTACTATGCCAAGAGGAGATAAGAACAATAATGGAAAGAGGAAACCAATGGCTCAAATTACAGGAAAGAAAGCCAGAAAGCTTAGCAAGAAGAAAGCAAAGTTAGAAGAGTTACAAGAAGTTCCAGGGAGGATTTCACAGAAGGAAGGTTTGGAGAAATGGAACTTTGTTGGGATATCAGAACAATGAAGATTGGCACTTCGCGACGATGAAGCAATATGACCATTAGAGGCGTCTTGACCACTAACCCGATGCTCCAGATTGGCTCGAACCATAGTGATGGCCCAAAAGATTGCCATTAGACCGTTGGGACTGTGCCATAATGGATGAAATTGCATTGATTAAGGCGTTCCTGCCTGTTGGAGGAGTCCGTTACGACGTTGGCTATTTATTCTGTCGAGCATTGCACCGAGAATACTTTTGCCAATAGTAATTATCCAAGCCCATAGAGAACTAGTTGCTTTCATGCAATGCCTATTGAGAGCTCTCCATCCATTCTATTACCGTGATTGTTTATTCACCAACCTATGATACCTGATCTCGATCATGCATGTTGGGTGACTTCAATGAAGTAGAGAAATCCGTCGAGAAGATCCTCATAGAACTCATGGCTAAGAAGTTTATGTCTACAGGAGTCCAAGCCTCGTCGACGAGAGGACTGCAAGCATCCCGATCATCTGCTCGTGGATCTGGACCATCCCGAGCTGCGACAAAGAAACAAATCAAGCATCGTGATGACTTGGCGAATGCGAAGCTCATCCCTTCTATTCTTCCCGATTATATCCCTCATCTGGCTGACACGGTGATCCGTGATAGTGTCCCAAGGGACTTCGACCACACCTTGATCATTGCGTACCTCCCGAAGGGGATACATGTAGTTGGACTGCAGTTAGGACAAATCATGACGTTGAAGATCAGTGACTTCAACTTGGGAGATCGCAAGAACCATGGAATTCTTGCCCCACACAAGTACTTAACGAGGACGAAGGGGAAGAAGTCAAAGATCATCCCGCAGCCATGGACTATGGAAGGCATCAGGAGGTTAACGCATGTGTTAAACTCCTGTTGTCTTGTTTCCATGGTGGTTATCTGTGGCTGGACAGATGCATCACCATAGATCCGACATTGATCCATCGGATCATCGGATTAAGCATGCAAGGTCCAGACCCACAAGAATTTTATCCAGGGAAGGCTACAGATCACGTCTTGGCGCAAAAAATTAAAGTTACCTATGGCGATGTGGAAAAGGGGAAGCGAGGCTACAAGGTAGCCTCCATTCAGAATGGCGCAATGCACCTAGCCTACTATTTGATCGCTGGTAAGCTAGTAAGGAAGAACATACCCACGCAGGTCACAGGGTTCGTTGTTGACCTCGCTGGAAAATGCGTGGAAGGGATAAAAATAAACTAGGCGAGCTACCTCGTCAACCAATTAGAGAAATACTGTTGTGAAGCTTAGGATCAGGGCTATGAGTTCCACTTTAGTTGGCTGTTGATCCTCATCGCTTTCATTGCTTGGGAAATGATGGAAGGTGCGACCTTCCCTGAGATTGAGCTATCATAACCCTTAGTTGCGAAGTTCACCAGGCTCTGGTATTCGAGCGACATGGCGAAACAATGGCAGTCAAATGCGATGTTCCACACCTACTACCTGTATTTGAAGAGGGATATTGAATCTTTCCATTGGATGACGCCGAACACCCTGCACAGGTTTAGACCATTTGTGAAGTTCCACGTAGATAGACATTTTATTTATATCATTGTGAGCAGAGAAGAACACAAAGAAGAGCTGCAGAGTTACTATAAACTCACAGAGGAGGACATGGAAGAAATCACTAAGGAATGGCTTGCAGAGTTCCTTATACCAGTCGACCAGGAAAAACTGTCCGACCCCGACCTCATCAGAAGTCTAGTGGTTACTCGCGAAGAGTATGATGCACCCAACAATAGAAGAAGGAAGAAAAAGGAAGATGCACAGGACTCGAACAACGCATCAGAAGAGACTGCTTCAGACTCACCTGGAGGGGGAGGCGATGACGAAGTAGACAAGGAAGAGGAAAAAGGAGAAGAAGATAAGTAGAAACAAGGTGAAGTAACACCACTTAGGGACCCTATTGATGAAGCTAAGACCTCCAAGAAAATAAAGGTTTTCCCCACGAAACCTGCAATGCGGAAGAAGTCCAAAGCTACTAAACCAAAGATGCAGACTGTGCTCACGATGGATGACATAGATTTGATCATCACCGCTGTCTTAGATATCTCAGAAGATATCTTACAGCGCAATGAAGCCAAACAAGCGACCGTGTATGAAAGAATTGAAGTAGAGCTGAAAGGGGTACAATAAGCCCTCTACTCCAGCTGTGCAGTGGCTACTATGCCCCCGTCATCAGAAGGAATAGATTTGGGAGATGAGCCTGCCCAACTACGCCGAATAGCGGATGCGACCGAAGCTCACCTTCGTCGTGTTCATTAAGAAAAAGAACATGCCATAGAGGCATTAAAGCAAGCAAAAGAGGAAGCCAAAGAACAACGTTGGGTTGCGCAACAGGAAAAATACGACATCCAAGCCAAGTTTGCAGAGGATAGAGCACAGATCCAGAAGGAGAAGGAACAACAAAGCGCAGAGAAGAGTGGAGTTAAAGAAGCAGTCACTAGAGCACTTCACTCTGTGATAGGCTTAAAACAGATGGAAGAAGACCCAGTGGAAAGACAAGTAGGGAAGCTTGTCAAATCCATTCAACAACTCCAACAGAGGATAACAGAATTGGAGTTACAAGCAGTGCCAAGCACTCCGCAGGAAGTGCGAGACTAGAGAGAAGAAACTGTCCGGAGCACAGTCTAGAGAATGAAGGCATTGGCCTTAGAATGCAAACAACTCAACAGTCGAAGTGCGCAGACTTATGAGCGCCTTGCAGAGGACCCTGAACTAAGGACACTGGATTCACAGCTTCAGGAGGCCAACCAACAAGCAACAGTGGTGCAAGCGCAGTTGAAGCCACTACCAGTGGTTGAGAGGATGAAACAATCCCAGGAACAACACACGGTTCAACAACAAGTCGATGCCATCTAGAGCAAGGTCATGGAAGTGACTCAACGACTCCAATGACTACAGGATGTAGCTTGCATACTTTTTTGAGGAAATTGAAGGACGAGGTGCAGAACTGGAACAAGTGGTCACNATCATAGTGACTCGGGATGAGTCACATGTGAGTGTTGGGGGCCTGTTGGCCCTTGACCAAGATTTGGAGAACCTTGGTTAGGTTTGACCATTTTTGGGACTTCGACAGGCTCGTCGAAGGTGGAGCGCAAGGCGAAGCGGAGATCGTGGGATCTCATCCCCTTCTTAGGTCATTTTTGGGTTTCGAGTTTATGTAACAGGTACGGGATGTTGGCCCATGGGTTTATCCATGTTTAGGCCCCTTTTGTAATGTATAAATAGAAAACTAGGCGATGTAATTAAGAGGAGACCTAAGTGTGTAATGTGGCTGATGAGCTAAGTGAGAATAGTTGTGGATGCTTTGTGCATACTGTGTGTTAAGAACTTGTAGGGCTAAGTGCAAGTGACTGTAAGAAGCTTGTGTGAAGATTGTAAGAAGGATTTGTGCTTAAACCTAGTTCGGGGAAGGAGGATCTGCCGAGGTACGCGCAGATCTCCTGTCCTATGCAGAGTGGGTTCTTGTGGCTCTGTGCTTGTATAAGATTGAAAGAAGACAATAAAGAAGAGAAGAGTTGGTGGATGTAGCCCCACACTGGGGTGAACCATGTATATCCTTTGTTGTGGTTGATTTGTGCATTATAGTTGTTATGTTATTGATGTGATGTATGCTTAGTGCAATGATATATGTTAGCTTAGTGCTTAGTAATGTGAATGAATGCTAGATCTGATCTATTTCTATGTGCTAAGTGGTTAGATGTATTAGATATTGTTGAATACTGTGCTTCTCTTTAATTAGGGTTTCGATCTGCGATGTGAATAAGGGTTAAATACTGATGAATGTTAACTGCCAAGTGCTCTGTTAGTGTAGTAATCACATATCTGTGTCCCAGCTAGGTTGTAGACACTTGATTCCTGCAACCACCCCTGCCTCTACCTTGGGTGAGAATTCATCTGCTTCACAGGTGTTGTTGAAAGGGACGATAGTTAGGGTTTCATTGGTGCGTTGTTGAAGTGTTGAACCTTGGGTCTGCCCCTATGCCAACATGATTGAAATTGACCATCTCCTTGTCTTTGTGTGTAGAAAGAATAAAAGTCAGGGTGAATTCAAGTGGATATTCAACATGATGCATTTCGTGGAAGTCTTCTTCATCACTAAAAAAGTATTTATTTGTGATCATGGAACATAAGGAATTTAGTCTATGATATGTTTCAACAAGATCTAGCGTCATCAAATCAGTAGGACTTTCTTTAATGATTTATTCATCGGCAAGGGATTGTTCTTCATCTTTGCTTAAAATTTTACTGCTCCCTGAATGCCGAGAGGAGATAAGGGATCCCAAGAAAACTTGATAATTTTCCAAACAAGAGGAAATGGGGTAAGGAACAACCTTAGGTATAGAGAAAAAATCATCTCCCGAACTTAGAAAATTTCGCTTCTTTATCTGCAAATCCCTACCAAAAGTCTCAATCTGAAAATACTTCCGTTTGGTAGCGTGAGCCTCAAACTGCTCTAGGCTGGCCACGACCTGGTGTCTATAAAAATCTGAGCACAATGGTGGTTGGGAATTTTCATAGAACAAGCCCAGGTCATCGAAAGGATACTCATCACAATTCTCAAGGGATGGGTGAGAATCATCATGAGCATATTGTGACAAGTTATCTTCAAATGGAAGAAATAAGTCTCTAACCATATCATCATTGGGCTGCCAAAAATTTGAATCATATACTCATGAAGACCAATCTTATAAAGATGACCACTCAACCCCTTTTTCTTGAGATCTACCTTCAATGTTGTAAATGAAATCTCTATCAATAATGAATCAACCCACATCCCATCTACCTCTCCCAACCTGTATGAAATCATCAATGTGTATATCAACCATGTCGGAGAGATCCTTCACAAAATCATTTGCATAATTGGGACTAATCACTTATTCATATCCATGTGCAGGAGGAAAGAAAGGATAAACGACTTCGTCTTCGTCAAGCAAGAGCATGCATACCATTGTCTCCTTCTGCTCATTTGGATATTTCACTTCATCAATGTCTTATTTTTATTAGCAACTTTCTTCATGGATCTGTTCTTTAATCAATTATTCATCATCTTCAATAGAATCAAAGAATTCACCATCCCGATCTTGATCTATAACAAGTTTGGAAACTTCTTTGAGCACGAAGAGTGATTCATCGTCATTTGAGAAGTTTTCTTGGTACCCATACTTCTCGGTCAAAACATCATATAGTGAATTCACTCCATAATATGCAATGGAAACCTCCCATGCTACATTTAAGGTAGGCTTTTCCTCATAATTTTGGAGGAAAACGTCATACTCTTCTTCTCTTTGTTCACATAAATTGACCATAAAGTATTTATCGGGACAAAGATCTATCGGTTGTTCACAAAACTTGTAGTCTTCTTCTATGCTTTCCTTGAGACAATTGAAAATTCCCTCATTACTGTCATCAACTTTTTCTATTTCAACTGTTGTTTCAAAAAAATATGGAAGAAGCGTTTCTCTTAGAACCTTTAATAAGATAAAGGTCAAAACCTTCTCTTGAAAAAGCATTCTCCAGGTCCTAAATTGTCTCTTCAAGACTTTGAGATTTCGGTCCCCAATGTTCAAGGAACTCTCTGATGAGGATCGTTAAAGAAGATATACTTCTTGGATTGCAAGAGTGATTGATCCAATCCTTTTGTTCACTTCCCAAGGAAAATAAAAACAACTGTAGGCACACATTCTCATGTTGTACATTCTCCTAGTAGATGCATATGTAAAGTCAACAACGTGTGCTACAACTGAACATGGGTTACCATCAAAATTGGGGATAACATCCAACTAGTTTATCGGGAAATTGTTCGGATACCTGTAAATAGTTTCGACATCCAAGGCCTTGTATGCTTCATAAAAGTGCCACAAATCCATGTTTCCATCACTTGGGATATCACTTCAATGGAGTCACTGAATGAGATTAATGCTCATAAAAAATCAGAACGGAACTTCCCTCAAATGGAGTTTCCAAGCAAACTCAGGGTAAAGGATTTGGGATAGGAGCTTGCAAAAGTGTCGTTAGGGCATGAAAGATGATTCAAAATACTCCCCGAAAACGATGCCAAAATTTTATCGCACAAATTGTAGGTTGGGAAAATCCTGACCCAATCCACAATATGGAAAGAACTATGGGAGAGTCTACCCATTGTCACCTTAGACAAACCCTCCTTTGGCCTTAGTGAAGGATAAATCCTACACATGGGGGGAATATCGGGAGACCCTAGGGGGAAATGCGATGGAAAGTGAGGTTATGGAAGATGATTCCCCTATAGGTCAAACTACTAAGTGTAAAGTGGCTTGGGAATGAGTCTTGGAGATAGTCAATGGTTGCCAAGTGCTTGAGTACTAGCGAAAGATAATTGTACCTGCTCAAGACACAAGAAAAGACAATATATACACTCCAAGATATCCAATGGAAAAGAAAGTGAAGCTTTCTGTCCTATACATCGTCAATAAACAATGATACAAATTATCAAGTAAATGATAATCAAAGCTGCTAAATAAGTCGATGAAATTCTAGTTAAATATACAAGAGATAAGCTAGTAATGACTAGTATAACCCAAGTAAGATAGAGCAAGACTTTAGCAACAATATAGGGTTGTTAAAAGATGTTATTGCATAGATATTATAAAAGCCTTATGTCTGTCGTAAAATATTTTTACAACATAAAATTCCAACCACCAAAAATTACAAGTAAGCCACCCAAAAGATGCATAATGCCTAGTAGATTATTATGGCAACTTTCTAGCAAATTCTAACGATTGAAAAGAGAGAAAAAGTAAATGTTTGAGAGAAATTTTATGCAGCCCTAATGGCTGTAGATTTAATTTTATAACAAAAATAAGATATCCTTTTCCAAAGAGGATTCCCTAGTGGTTCAAGCAAGCTAGTAGAGCATAGAATTGATTCCACTTCAAACAACTTGAAAATCTCGTAAAATCATGTTACCCAATGCAAACAATTTATTTCTCCAATGCAAATTTCAGATTAGCGCCTTTAATATATTGGGTAAATGGAGTCTTGGATGTGAGAGTTAGACCCACAATATCCCTACGGGTGTAATCCCTTTTACTCGCTAGGGCATGCAAATCAAACTAAGGTAAATCTAGGAGGGTGTACACCCTTGTACTCCTCCTAGCAACCTTGCCAAATTTTACTTATCAACCAACAAATGAGATGAAAATTGATGGAGGGTGTATGCACTTATACTCCTCCTAGGGTTTCAAACAAAAATAACATGTAAGAAGAAGAAAATACCAATTAATGCATAAATTTCCTTACCAATTCCACAAGATGCAAGATCAAACCCTAGTTTACCAAACCATATCCATCCATAAGGAAGATAAAAAGCCTCCAAGAGGTGCGCACCACCTTAGCTCCATAATATACCAAGAGAAATCACCAAAATACATTTGAACAAGAGATATATATCCAAATTTCCCAAAGAGTGAAGAAATTTCAACAAAGTATCGTTCTCACAATGGGAGAGTTATGTCTCAAATGAAATCAGTTTGATATTTATTTATACCAAACCACTAAGATAGATTTTTTCCACTTAACCAGGGTAAACCAAAAAATAAAGGAGACGTTTCCCTTTATTTTTCCCCTTTACAACTTTAAATTTAATTTGCACATAAGAAAAACCCTAAAACATGATGTCATCCCCTTGAGGGGTGACGTTTTGGCACATGTAGGAAATTATTGGGGTTGGAGAAGGTATCACTAGGCCTCCAAAGGCCATGTGTCTTCAAGTCAAGAGTATCCTCCTCAATGCAAGGGGTCTTCCATCAAAATGTGCCAATTGTCCCTCTACAACACCACATGCCCTAGACCCAAGCAAGACATCAAGCTTAGAAACATGGTATAAGAGCTCCCAAGTAGGTCGTTGGATTGGAAGAAGGCTAGGTGTCACTGTCCAAGGTGTCATCTCCTTCCTCCAAATGCTACAATCATCATTCACTGTGTGGGCCATGGCGTCCAACCTGTGGGATTCTTTCCCTAATGAAGTCCCAAACTGGGCTTCTTCCTCCAAATCGTCCACCAGTCAAGGTCCTGCAAAGAAAAACAAGTGCACCCTCCAAGGATCTCAAGTCAAAGCATCATGGAAAGTAAAATCACATTTAATATAAGAGCCATCTAAGCATGTACATCAACGACTACCTTATCAAATTAAACAAGCACTCAAAGACACTATGCAATTTGCCAAGTTTAGGTATGGGAGGGTTGACAAGGTGACATATTGGGTGGATCATTCCTCAAGTCAAGGAGTGTTTCCCAGGTGGACCCCTCTCTAATTCATGTGGAGAAGATGAAATGAATGGGGGAAAGAATTTTGGGCATTGGGTTCATGACATTCACGGATTCGTAGTGTCTCATTTATGGGTGCCTTTGTAGAGGGTGTGTTGCACCTTCGTTTTCAATGCATCCTTTTTCCAAGCCCATTTATTTCCATTAATTAATTAAGGTCCAAAACGACTAGGTACTCCCTATGGGTAAAATAAATCTTGGGGGGAAATACCACAATGTCACTTGAAGGGAGAGGTACACAAAGTGACATAGGGGTAAAATCAAGCTTGTAACGCACTTGTGTAGATCCCTCAACAAGTGGGACATTATATATGTGTGTGTGTGTGTGTGTGTGTGTGTGTGTGTGTGTATTTTCTTTTGCAGGTCTTTGATTTTTTAGGAGAAACATTTCATTGTTCTCAAAACCTCTTTGGGAGAGAATTTGGAAGGTTATGATTTGGATTTTATCTTTTTCCAACTACATTCCCTTTGCGCCTTCAACGCCTTCTTCCCATGAAATGAGGGACAATCCCTTCTTGGGTCAGTACACCCAAAAATCCTAAAAGATAGGGAGATGAGAGGATGAAGTGTGGAAAATGATAAGTATGATCGGGAATGGCACACTGACTTGTCAAGGGGACCTCCCAGTAGAAAAACTATCCCTAAGGGTGACCAGTTACGAGGGCACAATGTCAACCACCAAGGTGAAACAAGGAAAAGAGAATAATTTCCACCCAAACATTACGTAATCAAAAGCAATTCAAAGTACAACATACTCAAATGTATCAAATATTAAAGCGACACTTACCACAATGTTGGACACACCGACAACACTAAGAAGGGGGGGTGAATCAATGTGTGGTTCTTTTTACACTTATTTCAAAAATTTAGTTAGCAACCACTTTAAACATTATTATTCATTCACAATTAGCTACTTGCATATATCAATAACATACATCAATAATAGATAACTATAAACCATCACCATAATGAACACAAAGAACACCAGATATATGTGTAAATTTTTTGTATTATGTGTTTACATGAAGACTACAATCTTTGAGGTTTATCAAAACCAATTGAAAATAGCACCAACTCCAAGAGAGTACCAACTACCAATAAAAGACCCAACTTGCAGATATTAGCATCAACTGAGATGTGAGGAATCCAACCCTTAAGTACAAGACCCAACTTGTAGATAGAAAAAAATCTGTCAAATCTTCTCTACAGGTCCGCGACTTGTATATGCTGCAAAATGTGCATGTATTTTCCATTTTCTCTTTCAACCCACATATGTACGCTTCCTGTCATTCTGTAGCCTGCGTACAACCTCAAAAAACTATTTTTCTGCAGCTCTGCTGCCTCTTTCACATCCACCTATAACCTGTCACTGCATCCATCCTGCACCATCTGTACCATGTCATCAATGTAGCATCTTCAACAACCTATGCATGTCCCTCATGCATACATCATCATACAATATAGATATCCCTCAACCATATCAGAACTGTACCATACATAAGAATGATGTTCACTCAGCCAATCAACCAACATATACCATATCCATATCTCACAACAACCATACCAAGAATGCTTCAAGCATTCACTATACCATAAGCATATATAAGCATTAAAAAAACATGTAACCATACCAAAACTTATGTAGATGATCTAAACCTATAGAATGATGAGTTGGGAACTTGCTTTAGACTTTAGGGACTTGGCATCAACATCTACTCAGGTTTTCATGACCTTTTCAGCTGTAAGCGACTTCCTCTTCTACAACCCATGTATGTACACTACCTCCTCCACTGCAACCCGCGTATGTATGCTACCTCATCCACTACATCCCACGTACACCTCATAAATTGGGTTTTTTTTTTCTTCTGAAACTCCTATGTTTTTTCTGTCTAACCTCCTTTGCTACCTCAGACTTGCGTAACTTCAGATGTATCAATAAGTACACACAATAAACCTTTCACAAAATAACTGATTGCTCAATAAATAGATCACAATAAGATACCCTTGCTCTCTTATTTATACTCTCCAAGTAGCTTCCTTTAGGGGTTATCTTCTAACCAACTTCCTTCTTTTAGGTCTAACCCACTTCTAACTACTTTGTCCACTTACAACCACTTTATCCACAAATAGTAATCTCACCGCTTGTAGTTGCAACTAATTTATTTTTAATTATTTTATTTTTGCAACAACTTAACTCATGATTAACTCCTAGTTACAACCACTTTGACTAGTCAACTTCTTCTAGGAGATTCTAGAATAATTTGATTTCTTTGACCTTCTAGGGGCTTCTAGATAACTCATGATGGTTCTCCAACTTCACTAAGCCATATCTCCTCAACCGTGAGGAACTACGTGATGTACCACAAATCAACAGAAACATAACAACATGTACTATCCATCCATGATAGTCTCACCTGCAAATTCATTGATCTTCATTACATTATTCCTCAACCAAACTTGGGTTCCTTAACCATACTTCTGGAGCTACTAGAATGTGCTACCAGACATACTCAAGGGTTGACATCAATCT
Organism: Picea glauca; assembly: GCA_000966675.3. Classification (NCBI taxonomy): domain Eukaryota; kingdom Viridiplantae; phylum Streptophyta; class Pinopsida; order Pinales; family Pinaceae; genus Picea; species Picea glauca. The sequence continues at coordinate 21,202 of JZKD02S1803463.1, read as the reverse complement.
CTAAGATTTGACATCAATATACAATATCAAAATATCATTCTCCAAGGGTTGACATCAATGACCACCAAATATCCATCAATCTAAAACAATTGTCTGACACACAATACCTGACATGTGCCTCATGGAGAAAGACCAATTGTCTTTCGGAAGCAAGCTAATGGGGTGAATGATATCATGATGAACTAAGGTGGTATGGTGGTGATGTGGGTCTTTGTCTATGCATGTGGACAATGTCATCCAAACATCTCTCGGTACTCCATGTCTGCAACATGAGGGCCTCAAGACATCATCTCCTTAGTTATCCCTAGGAAATGGGGATAACACCTCCTTTTCCTTCTCTCCCTAACAACGCTACTAACTTCATGACATGGTTGGAACTTAGATGTCTATCATTGATCTAAGTGAGTAGATATAGTTTGGGAAGTTCCAAGTGGCTCCCTATCCATATTGTTGGGTACACCTCCCCAAAACCCTAACAACTAGTTTAAATGACTCATCTCCATATCAATCTATTCTCATATGTACAATGATATACATGGACAAACTCACCTATAACAGTATCTTGTCAAACCATGAAAATATTCTTACTTGTTTCTTCTTATTAAATAACACTTCATTGTGCTTTTTCCATGTGAAAACAAGAATTCAACATCAATGAATTTCCACGAGGTCAAAAAATATACAACCTTAAGTTATTTTGTTTCAGAGGAGAGTTTTTATCTTGAAAAGGGAAGTGGATAAAAGTTGAGTATAGAAGCACTCAACCCATCCTTAGGCATAGTTGGCAAGGTGAGATAAACAACAAGGTTCTTTAGTTTTTTAGGATGACCACATTACGAATAAGAAGGTTTTTGAAATCATAAGTGAGTAACTCTCTTATCAATTGGAAGAACCCTCCCCCCTCCCCCCATAACTAGATACCATGTAAATAAATCATTTTTAAGTTCTAACAAATGTTTATAAATTCTACACAATCTTAAAAAGCCATGTTTTTAGTTTATATGCAAGCTTCCAAAATTTATACAAATAACCATCTAGTGTTGGACTTGTACAAAGCCACGTGTACATATATGTAGGCTTCTGCATGGCAAAGCTTGTAGTTTGAGTCCATTTCTAATCCCTCCACTGCACTTGAGGCACCTATAAATCTTGCTTGATTAAAAGTGATTTTGGGATCATATTTTAGACTTTGTCTAAAATCATCTTATTTGTGTTGCTCAGACTAAAGTCGGCCTTTAGTTATGGCCATGTAATCCACTCCCTCATGTGCATGTTTAACAAACTCTTATAACAATACATTTTATGTAGAAAATAAGGGTTGAGAACCATGGAATATTGGCCAAGGTTTTTCTTTCTTGTGCCAATAAAGGTATCCACTAGCTGCAAGGTCATTAAAGGAAACACTAGTTTTCAAATAGTGCTCCCTCCAAACCAAGAAAGGTTTATATCTTTCCAAGATTTACATATGATTTAAGCCTCAAATGAACCTTTGATTTTCACAAATTGTAGGGGTAGTGACTAAAGATTAAAAATTATGCCCTTATTATGACCTTTTTCTTAGCAGGGATTTGTGAGATACATAATATATCAATATAACTTTCCATACCTCCATTATTTCCAAATACTAAACAATCTATTTATAACAAATGGATTGAGCATGTGTGTGAGATTTCAATATGCCCATACCTTCCCATTTTTTGGGAGTACACCATAGCTCCCAATTCAACCTATGAAATCCTTTTTCACTAGAACTATTGCCACACAAAAAAATCCATTGAGCATTCTCTAGACTTTGATATGCATTCATGTATGATGCCTCACATGAAGAATAATATACATGGGTTTCGACCACAATTTTATTACAAATTTGGAATTTGGCTTCTAAGGTTGGTGGGTTGGTGATTCCTTTTGCTACTTTTTCTCAATCCTCAACACAACTACCTACTAGAGCTCTGTAGGTGAAGCTTGAAGGGAAAAGGGAACGATACACAATTTAAAAACTTGGACCAACTAGATCTAGGAACACCCAAGCCTTTAAGCCACCTAGGTATTGGAATTTGAATTTATCTATAGCACAGAGTTTTCTCCTAGTGTATGTTGGAGCTAGAAGCATGAAAACGGATCTACTTGCACTCCATGGTGTTATCAAAAGAGATTTACTCTTCTTGAATGGTGAGGAATAAATCATTAACATAATGTCCATTGATTAGTTGTTTTGCAACAAGTTTGGGTAGTTGAATGACTTTTGTAAGGCCCTAGATCATTTTATATAGAAGGTATCCCAAGGCTTCAATTACCACAACATAAGGAAAGGGGTAGAGGATAACCTTAGTAGATGGACCTAAATAAGCCAATTCCTTTAGATTTACATATGTTAATGGAAATACATGCATAGGATTAAAAAAAGGTTTCAACAACATTAATGTAAAAGGAGCCAAATTCTAAGGTCTTTACCATGTCAAAGATAAAAGGCCATTCCACTCAATCATATGATTTTTTAAAATTTATTTTGATGAAGAGAATGTCTAGGCCTTGGAAATTGGTCCATTCCATTCTCCCAAATGACACTAACATTATCTAGAATAAAGCACTCTTGAATGAAGCCTATTTACCAACAATGCATAATTTTAGGTAACATATGCTTGCTATAGAGTGTTCATTCCTTAACCAATATCTTGTAAGAGACATTTAACAACATGATAGGCCTCCAACTTGTGGTAAAAAATCAAGATTTATAGGTTTGGATATGTATCATATAAGGCCCAGATTGATGTTGTCTACCAATGATTGTTTTTTCAATGCTTCTTTATGAAATCGGAGGAGTTATAGCCTGAAAAAGGCCCAATATGATTTGTATAACTTGCATTGTAACCTATCCAATCTCGAGGCCTTGTCTGCTACTACATTTTAACCATTTAAGGACAAATTTAAAATGTCATTAATTTCTTTTAAAGGTGGCCCAAAGACAAATCCATGTTAAAAACTATTTTCCATTGATCCATGTGGATACAGGTGGCCACCCAAATCTACCATTGTCTTAGAAATGGTCCTATACCTCACTAGTTTAACAACAATTTTGTAGGTCCTAAAGTTATGATGCATTTTTAGGCACTTTCCATGTGTTTTTGATGATTGACACTTCCTGAGAATATTTGGTTGCAAGGATTACCAAACATGTAGAGCTTGGAATAAGCTTTGTAACGTCTAAGAAATGTGCCAAATGAAATTCGTAGGTGCAATTTGTGACCTTGGGAAGTTGACATATGAACTAGAATCCTTGGAGCTTGCATTTATTTTTCCACCTCATCTCCTAAGGTTAGGTTTTGGATCTTAGGGTTTTCCCCTGTTAGGGTTTTATAATTTATGTTAAAAAATAGTTTCAACCTCTTGTTATGGTCTTTTTGTGAATGGGCATAGCTGACAGATATCTTCTTAGAGATAAGCTACCACCATTCTAGCTAGTTTTTTGCTTTGCATATTGCAATGTTTTCACTATTTCATTCATTGATAGAGTTTGTGTTTCAATGCATTACTATGCTCTTTGTAATATATCCATGTTATTTCCATTGTTATTGTTATATTAATTTCATTCTCAACATAATATGGATCAATGGTATCAAAGAAATATATTCTTTTTTGTTTTTTTGTGCAAGTCCTCAATGAGGTCATGGTATAGGGAGTTCGACCTCAAACCAACTGAACTAGGTGGAGACTTCCCTCACTATCCCAAGCAACCTCCGATGGTGGATGAAAATAAATACGACATAGTGGGATATCTTATCAAGATGTTGCTTAAGAAAGCCCTTTGGTAACATAGGAACATGATGATGGATAGTTTCACGTAGACCCTTCAACGACTCACAACAATGATAGAAACACCTTTAGTAAGTAGTTACTTTGGAGGTGCAACACCTTTCAAGGTGCAAGTTAACTTGACATTCCTTTGTTTGAAGGAAAGATAGACATAGAGGTTTTTGAGAAATGGTTAAGTTTGCTAGAAGGTTATTACTTCATTTTTTTCCAATTGTAAGAATATCACTTTTGTGCTGTCGCTTCCCCATGTCAAATATTGGTGGGACACTTACCGTGTGTAACATGCCAAAGAGGCATTTGGAGCATTTTGGACATAACTCACTTGGGTGGGTTTTGTTGATGCCTTGAAGGAGGAATTATACCCTGTTGGAAAATATGATGACTAGTACATGAGATGGACAACTTTGTGTGGTGTCAGAGTACAAAAATAACTTCCATTCCTTGCATTCAAAGCTAGGTATCGAGGACTTCAAATGATACTTGGTTCTAAAATACTGCATTGGACTACATGGGTACATTTAAACAAAAAATTAGTTTTGGACATCTCTTCATTGGGAGCCTCTTATCAATATTCTATGAATATCAAGCAAAAGTTTCGATAGAATTGTAAGAGAGAGTTTGGGTCTACAAATAAGTCACAAAAAAATGTTGGTAAAGGTGGCCCTAATTGGTACAACAAAAGACATAACAAGGATAACCAACCTTAGGACAAATGGTCTAGACCTCACGTAAATAAGAGTAATGAGAAGTCAAATAAGGACACTGGAAAGTGGTGTGACATCTACAAACGATCATTGTACAACACCGACAAATGTTATTCCAAACAAACGTTGTTGGAAATGCTAAAAGCCTCATAATCAGATTCTAGCTCAAACTTTGATTTTGAGTCGAATAAGGGAAAATAAATCATTTATGTGTAACCCAATGTTACCATCACTACCAACAAGATGAGCTAGAGGGGATTGAGGAAGGTGAGCACCTCTTCCACTCACATATGTGGGTGAAGGGGACTCCACTACATTTCGTTGTTGATAATGGTAACCATAAGAACCCGATCTCAACATAGATAATCAAGAAGTCAAATTTGTTGATGAAGCTACACCCCTAGCCATACACCATTGGTTGATTGAGCCAAGGATGATTCATCTATGTTAGTGATCAATGTTGTTTGTACTATGACATCAAGCCCTTCAAAGATGAGGTACTATGTAATGTTTCCTAGCTTGAAGTTTGTGATGTTGTTTTAGGACAACCATATATGTGGGAACATCATGATATTTATGAGTCTATGTACTATAGAGTTAGTGTTACTTTGGGAGGCAATCTCTATATGATACCAAAGGTATCATCGACTACTACATTCTCTTTGATCATAGCTAAGTAGTGCATAAAGGTAATTTCTCAAACTAGGAGATTTGCCATCCTCATGGTTTGGTCGGATGGGGAATGGAATATCACCACAATAGCCAAGGCCTCTGCAAGGGGTCTCTTTACACAACATGAGCATGTGGACAAGATGGAAAAATAATATAAATATATATTCGCCTCACTTGTAGGTGTACCTTTGTACTGCATATATGGTTTTAGGGGCTAAATTTCACAAATGGACTATTTTTTCATGTTTTTCCCCAAAAAATGATTCGCCAATTTCCATTTTTTCTATAAACGATTCGCCCAAATTCCATAGACTAAAATTATTTTACCTTTAAAATCGCCAGAATTTAATAGAAACTATATAAAATCCTTATAAATTTGAATATTTTTACAAATCTATTGCCAAACATTTTACATTTTCCATATTAAGGACTAGTAAGATTATACCATGTTTCTACATTTTAATATAAATTTTCATCCTTAAAATCATCCCTGTTGTACTGTCAGGTCAAGCATGCAATATTTGACATCAGGTACCCCTATACCTAATGATTCAATATACGTATGCTCACTTTTGGAGAATGAGGAGATTGAACACTAGAATCAAGAGCTAATACAAAAGGGCCACATTTGACCAAGCCTCTCACCTTGCGAGAGATCGATTGTGCTAGTTGAGAAGAAGGATGAGACATGGCAACTTTGTAATTGATCATAGAGCCCTAAATAAAATCACAGTTAGGAACAATGTCCATACCCATGAATTGATGATATTCGACCTTATACATACTTTCAAATTCTAACTATAGGTTAGGTTTGCACTATAATACAAAAAATGGTGGTGGAATACAAGTTGCTATAATCTTCCCCAACACCACTTTTTCTAATTTTCTTTCCATTAGAATATTTTCCTATAACATGAGATTTCTTGTTAATGTCCATGGTATGAGATCATGTTAGAGGATTCATCATATTCAACCCTATTGGTGTGAGTAGTGAAGATGAGTGAATGCATACTTATGACTTGTTGGCCCCAACATGGGAAAATGACCAAATATTAACTGCCAACAAGATACAAAAATGCATGGCTAACAACCAAAAAGGGTGGCTAAATTTTGACTATTATTTATTTCATCTTAGTTTTCCTCCTAATGGGTGTAGTCTTCCTTCTCAACAATCAATAGGGAGTTGTCATGGGATTTAAAATCAAATCCATGACCTTGGAAGATACTATCCTCCAAATAGTCTAAGGTGCGTCATCTCACACTCTAATACTTTACTATTTCCTTACATTTTTTTCCTTTTGCCTTCTAAATGACTGATTTCACTTGCTCCTTGAGGGAATCCTTGTCTATTATTAAGCCCAAAATTATTTGCATGCAAATATTTATCCTCCAATACATGAATAATGAAGGACATGCTAATAGTCNATCATAGTGACTCGGGATGAGTCACATGTGAGTGTTGGGGGCCTGTTGGCCCTTGACCAAGATTTGGAGAACCTTGGTTAGGTTTGACCATTTTTGGGACTTCGACAGGCTCGTCGAAGGTGGAGCGCAAGGCGAAGCGGAGATCGTGGGATCTCATCCCCTTCTTAGGTCATTTTTGGGTTTCGAGTTTATGTAACAGGTACGGGATGTTGGCCCATGGGTTTATCCATGTTTAGGCCCCTTTTGTAATGTATAAATAGAAAACTAGGCGATGTAATTAAGAGGAGACCTAAGTGTGTAATGTGGCTGATGAGCTAAGTGAGAATAGTTGTGGATGCTTTGTGCATACTGTGTGTTAAGAACTTGTAGGGCTAAGTGCAAGTGACTGTAAGAAGCTTGTGTGAAGATTGTAAGAAGGATTTGTGCTTAAACCTAGTTCGGGGAAGGAGGATCTGCCGAGGTACGCGCAGATCTCCTGTCCTATGCAGAGTGGGTTCTTGTGGCTCTGTGCTTGTATAAGATTGAAAGAAGACAATAAAGAAGAGAAGAGTTGGTGGATGTAGCCCCACACTGGGGTGAACCATGTATATCCTTTGTTGTGGTTGATTTGTGCATTATAGTTGTTATGTTATTGATGTGATGTATGCTTAGTGCAATGATATATGTTAGCTTAGTGCTTAGTAATGTGAATGAATGCTAGATCTGATCTATTTCTATGTGCTAAGTGGTTAGATGTATTAGATATTGTTGAATACTGTGCTTCTCTTTAATTAGGGTTTCGATCTGCGATGTGAATAAGGGTTAAATACTGATGAATGTTAACTGCCAAGTGCTCTGTTAGTGTAGTAATCACATATCTGTGTCCCAGCTAGGTTGTAGACACTTGATTCCTGCAACCACCCCTGCCTCTACCTTGGGTGAGAATTCATCTGCTTCACAGGTGTTGTTGAAAGGGACGATAGTTAGGGTTTCATTGGTGCGTTGTTGAAGTGTTGAACCTTGGGTCTGCCCCTATGCCAACATGATTGAAATTGACCATCTCCTTGTCTTTGTGTGTAGAAAGAATAAAAGTCAGGGTGAATTCAAGTGGATATTCAACATGATGCATTTCGTGGAAGTCTTCTTCATCACTAAAAAAGTATTTATTTGTGATCATGGAACATAAGGAATTTAGTCTATGATATGTTTCAACAAGATCTAGCGTCATCAAATCAGTAGGACTTTCTTTAATGATTTATTCATCGGCAAGGGATTGTTCTTCATCTTTGCTTAAAATTTTACTGCTCCCTGAATGCCGAGAGGAGATAAGGGATCCCAAGAAAACTTGATAATTTTCCAAACAAGAGGAAATGGGGTAAGGAACAACCTTAGGTATAGAGAAAAAATCATCTCCCGAACTTAGAAAATTTCGCTTCTTTATCTGCAAATCCCTACCAAAAGTCTCAATCTGAAAATACTTCCGTTTGGTAGCGTGAGCCTCAAACTGCTCTAGGCTGGCCACGACCTGGTGTCTATAAAAATCTGAGCACAATGGTGGTTGGGAATTTTCATAGAACAAGCCCAGGTCATCGAAAGGATACTCATCACAATTCTCAAGGGATGGGTGAGAATCATCATGAGCATATTGTGACAAGTTATCTTCAAATGGAAGAAATAAGTCTCTAACCATATCATCATTGGGCTGCCAAAAATTTGAATCATATACTCATGAAGACCAATCTTATAAAGATGACCACTCAACCCCTTTTTCTTGAGATCTACCTTCAATGTTGTAAATGAAATCTCTATCAATAATGAATCAACCCACATCCCATCTACCTCTCCCAACCTGTATGAAATCATCAATGTGTATATCAACCATGTCGGAGAGATCCTTCACAAAATCATTTGCATAATTGGGACTAATCACTTATTCATATCCATGTGCAGGAGGAAAGAAAGGATAAACGACTTCGTCTTCGTCAAGCAAGAGCATGCATACCATTGTCTCCTTCTGCTCATTTGGATATTTCACTTCATCAATGTCTTATTTTTATTAGCAACTTTCTTCATGGATCTGTTCTTTAATCAATTATTCATCATCTTCAATAGAATCAAAGAATTCACCATCCCGATCTTGATCTATAACAAGTTTGGAAACTTCTTTGAGCACGAAGAGTGATTCATCGTCATTTGAGAAGTTTTCTTGGTACCCATACTTCTCGGTCAAAACATCATATAGTGAATTCACTCCATAATATGCAATGGAAACCTCCCATGCTACATTTAAGGTAGGCTTTTCCTCATAATTTTGGAGGAAAACGTCATACTCTTCTTCTCTTTGTTCACATAAATTGACCATAAAGTATTTATCGGGACAAAGATCTATCGGTTGTTCACAAAACTTGTAGTCTTCTTCTATGCTTTCCTTGAGACAATTGAAAATTCCCTCATTACTGTCATCAACTTTTTCTATTTCAACTGTTGTTTCAAAAAAATATGGAAGAAGCGTTTCTCTTAGAACCTTTAATAAGATAAAGGTCAAAACCTTCTCTTGAAAAAGCATTCTCCAGGTCCTAAATTGTCTCTTCAAGACTTTGAGATTTCGGTCCCCAATGTTCAAGGAACTCTCTGATGAGGATCGTTAAAGAAGATATACTTCTTGGATTGCAAGAGTGATTGATCCAATCCTTTTGTTCACTTCCCAAGGAAAATAAAAACAACTGTAGGCACACATTCTCATGTTGTACATTCTCCTAGTAGATGCATATGTAAAGTCAACAACGTGTGCTACAACTGAACATGGGTTACCATCAAAATTGGGGATAACATCCAACTAGTTTATCGGGAAATTGTTCGGATACCTGTAAATAGTTTCGACATCCAAGGCCTTGTATGCTTCATAAAAGTGCCACAAATCCATGTTTCCATCACTTGGGATATCACTTCAATGGAGTCACTGAATGAGATTAATGCTCATAAAAAATCAGAACGGAACTTCCCTCAAATGGAGTTTCCAAGCAAACTCAGGGTAAAGGATTTGGGATAGGAGCTTGCAAAAGTGTCGTTAGGGCATGAAAGATGATTCAAAATACTCCCCGAAAACGATGCCAAAATTTTATCGCACAAATTGTAGGTTGGGAAAATCCTGACCCAATCCACAATATGGAAAGAACTATGGGAGAGTCTACCCATTGTCACCTTAGACAAACCCTCCTTTGGCCTTAGTGAAGGATAAATCCTACACATGGGGGGAATATCGGGAGACCCTAGGGGGAAATGCGATGGAAAGTGAGGTTATGGAAGATGATTCCCCTATAGGTCAAACTACTAAGTGTAAAGTGGCTTGGGAATGAGTCTTGGAGATAGTCAATGGTTGCCAAGTGCTTGAGTACTAGCGAAAGATAATTGTACCTGCTCAAGACACAAGAAAAGACAATATATACACTCCAAGATATCCAATGGAAAAGAAAGTGAAGCTTTCTGTCCTATACATCGTCAATAAACAATGATACAAATTATCAAGTAAATGATAATCAAAGCTGCTAAATAAGTCGATGAAATTCTAGTTAAATATACAAGAGATAAGCTAGTAATGACTAGTATAACCCAAGTAAGATAGAGCAAGACTTTAGCAACAATATAGGGTTGTTAAAAGATGTTATTGCATAGATATTATAAAAGCCTTATGTCTGTCGTAAAATATTTTTACAACATAAAATTCCAACCACCAAAAATTACAAGTAAGCCACCCAAAAGATGCATAATGCCTAGTAGATTATTATGGCAACTTTCTAGCAAATTCTAACGATTGAAAAGAGAGAAAAAGTAAATGTTTGAGAGAAATTTTATGCAGCCCTAATGGCTGTAGATTTAATTTTATAACAAAAATAAGATATCCTTTTCCAAAGAGGATTCCCTAGTGGTTCAAGCAAGCTAGTAGAGCATAGAATTGATTCCACTTCAAACAACTTGAAAATCTCGTAAAATCATGTTACCCAATGCAAACAATTTATTTCTCCAATGCAAATTTCAGATTAGCGCCTTTAATATATTGGGTAAATGGAGTCTTGGATGTGAGAGTTAGACCCACAATATCCCTACGGGTGTAATCCCTTTTACTCGCTAGGGCATGCAAATCAAACTAAGGTAAATCTAGGAGGGTGTACACCCTTGTACTCCTCCTAGCAACCTTGCCAAATTTTACTTATCAACCAACAAATGAGATGAAAATTGATGGAGGGTGTATGCACTTATACTCCTCCTAGGGTTTCAAACAAAAATAACATGTAAGAAGAAGAAAATACCAATTAATGCATAAATTTCCTTACCAATTCCACAAGATGCAAGATCAAACCCTAGTTTACCAAACCATATCCATCCATAAGGAAGATAAAAAGCCTCCAAGAGGTGCGCACCACCTTAGCTCCATAATATACCAAGAGAAATCACCAAAATACATTTGAACAAGAGATATATATCCAAATTTCCCAAAGAGTGAAGAAATTTCAACAAAGTATCGTTCTCACAATGGGAGAGTTATGTCTCAAATGAAATCAGTTTGATATTTATTTATACCAAACCACTAAGATAGATTTTTTCCACTTAACCAGGGTAAACCAAAAAATAAAGGAGACGTTTCCCTTTATTTTTCCCCTTTACAACTTTAAATTTAATTTGCACATAAGAAAAACCCTAAAACATGATGTCATCCCCTTGAGGGGTGACGTTTTGGCACATGTAGGAAATTATTGGGGTTGGAGAAGGTATCACTAGGCCTCCAAAGGCCATGTGTCTTCAAGTCAAGAGTATCCTCCTCAATGCAAGGGGTCTTCCATCAAAATGTGCCAATTGTCCCTCTACAACACCACATGCCCTAGACCCAAGCAAGACATCAAGCTTAGAAACATGGTATAAGAGCTCCCAAGTAGGTCGTTGGATTGGAAGAAGGCTAGGTGTCACTGTCCAAGGTGTCATCTCCTTCCTCCAAATGCTACAATCATCATTCACTGTGTGGGCCATGGCGTCCAACCTGTGGGATTCTTTCCCTAATGAAGTCCCAAACTGGGCTTCTTCCTCCAAATCGTCCACCAGTCAAGGTCCTGCAAAGAAAAACAAGTGCACCCTCCAAGGATCTCAAGTCAAAGCATCATGGAAAGTAAAATCACATTTAATATAAGAGCCATCTAAGCATGTACATCAACGACTACCTTATCAAATTAAACAAGCACTCAAAGACACTATGCAATTTGCCAAGTTTAGGTATGGGAGGGTTGACAAGGTGACATATTGGGTGGATCATTCCTCAAGTCAAGGAGTGTTTCCCAGGTGGACCCCTCTCTAATTCATGTGGAGAAGATGAAATGAATGGGGGAAAGAATTTTGGGCATTGGGTTCATGACATTCACGGATTCGTAGTGTCTCATTTATGGGTGCCTTTGTAGAGGGTGTGTTGCACCTTCGTTTTCAATGCATCCTTTTTCCAAGCCCATTTATTTCCATTAATTAATTAAGGTCCAAAACGACTAGGTACTCCCTATGGGTAAAATAAATCTTGGGGGGAAATACCACAATGTCACTTGAAGGGAGAGGTACACAAAGTGACATAGGGGTAAAATCAAGCTTGTAACGCACTTGTGTAGATCCCTCAACAAGTGGGACATTATATATGTGTGTGTGTGTGTGTGTGTGTGTGTGTGTGTGTGTATTTTCTTTTGCAGGTCTTTGATTTTTTAGGAGAAACATTTCATTGTTCTCAAAACCTCTTTGGGAGAGAATTTGGAAGGTTATGATTTGGATTTTATCTTTTTCCAACTACATTCCCTTTGCGCCTTCAACGCCTTCTTCCCATGAAATGAGGGACAATCCCTTCTTGGGTCAGTACACCCAAAAATCCTAAAAGATAGGGAGATGAGAGGATGAAGTGTGGAAAATGATAAGTATGATCGGGAATGGCACACTGACTTGTCAAGGGGACCTCCCAGTAGAAAAACTATCCCTAAGGGTGACCAGTTACGAGGGCACAATGTCAACCACCAAGGTGAAACAAGGAAAAGAGAATAATTTCCACCCAAACATTACGTAATCAAAAGCAATTCAAAGTACAACATACTCAAATGTATCAAATATTAAAGCGACACTTACCACAATGTTGGACACACCGACAACACTAAGAAGGGGGGGTGAATCAATGTGTGGTTCTTTTTACACTTATTTCAAAAATTTAGTTAGCAACCACTTTAAACATTATTATTCATTCACAATTAGCTACTTGCATATATCAATAACATACATCAATAATAGATAACTATAAACCATCACCATAATGAACACAAAGAACACCAGATATATGTGTAAATTTTTTGTATTATGTGTTTACATGAAGACTACAATCTTTGAGGTTTATCAAAACCAATTGAAAATAGCACCAACTCCAAGAGAGTACCAACTACCAATAAAAGACCCAACTTGCAGATATTAGCATCAACTGAGATGTGAGGAATCCAACCCTTAAGTACAAGACCCAACTTGTAGATAGAAAAAAATCTGTCAAATCTTCTCTACAGGTCCGCGACTTGTATATGCTGCAAAATGTGCATGTATTTTCCATTTTCTCTTTCAACCCACATATGTACGCTTCCTGTCATTCTGTAGCCTGCGTACAACCTCAAAAAACTATTTTTCTGCAGCTCTGCTGCCTCTTTCACATCCACCTATAACCTGTCACTGCATCCATCCTGCACCATCTGTACCATGTCATCAATGTAGCATCTTCAACAACCTATGCATGTCCCTCATGCATACATCATCATACAATATAGATATCCCTCAACCATATCAGAACTGTACCATACATAAGAATGATGTTCACTCAGCCAATCAACCAACATATACCATATCCATATCTCACAACAACCATACCAAGAATGCTTCAAGCATTCACTATACCATAAGCATATATAAGCATTAAAAAAACATGTAACCATACCAAAACTTATGTAGATGATCTAAACCTATAGAATGATGAGTTGGGAACTTGCTTTAGACTTTAGGGACTTGGCATCAACATCTACTCAGGTTTTCATGACCTTTTCAGCTGTAAGCGACTTCCTCTTCTACAACCCATGTATGTACACTACCTCCTCCACTGCAACCCGCGTATGTATGCTACCTCATCCACTACATCCCACGTACACCTCATAAATTGGGTTTTTTTTTTCTTCTGAAACTCCTATGTTTTTTCTGTCTAACCTCCTTTGCTACCTCAGACTTGCGTAACTTCAGATGTATCAATAAGTACACACAATAAACCTTTCACAAAATAACTGATTGCTCAATAAATAGATCACAATAAGATACCCTTGCTCTCTTATTTATACTCTCCAAGTAGCTTCCTTTAGGGGTTATCTTCTAACCAACTTCCTTCTTTTAGGTCTAACCCACTTCTAACTACTTTGTCCACTTACAACCACTTTATCCACAAATAGTAATCTCACCGCTTGTAGTTGCAACTAATTTATTTTTAATTATTTTATTTTTGCAACAACTTAACTCATGATTAACTCCTAGTTACAACCACTTTGACTAGTCAACTTCTTCTAGGAGATTCTAGACTAATTTGACTTCTTTGACCTTCTAGGGGCTTCTAGATAACTCATGATGGTTCTCCAACTTCACTAAGCCATATCTCCTCAACTGTGAGGAACTACGTGATGTACCACAAATCAACAGAAACATAACAACATGTACTATCCATCCATGATAGTCTCACCTGCAAATTCATTGATATTCATTACATTATTCCTCAACCAAACTTGGGTTCCTTAACCATACTTCTGGAGCTACTAGAATGTGCTACCAAACATACTCAAGGGTTGACATCAATCTCTAAGATTTGACATCAATATACAATATCAAAATATCATTCTCCAAGGGTTGACATCAATGAAAACCAAATATCCATCAATCTAAAACAATTGTTTGACACACAATACCTGACATGTGCCTCATGGAGAAAGACCAATTGTCTTTCGGAAGCAAGCTAATGGGGTGAATGATATCATGATGAACTAAGGTGGTATGGTGGTGATGTGGGTATTTGTCTATGCATGTGGACAATGCCATCCAAACATCTCTCGGTACTCCATGTCTGCAACATGAGGGCCTCAAGACATCATCTCCTTAGTTATCCCTAGGAAATGGGGATAACACCTCCTTTTCCTTCTCTCCCTAACAACGCTACTAACTTCATGACATGGTTGGAACTTAGATGTCTATCATTGATCTAAGTGAGTAGATATAGTTTGGGAAGTTCCAAGTGGCTCCCTATCCATATTGTTGGGTACACCTCCCCAAAACCCTAACAACTAGTTTAAATGACTCATCTCCATATCAATCTATTCTCATATGTACAATGATATACATGGACAAACTCACCTATAACAGTATCTTGTCAAACCATGAAAATATTCTTACTTGTTTCTTCTTATTAAATAACACTTCATTGTGCTTTTTCCATGTGAAAACAAGAATTCAACATCAATGAATTTCCACGAGGTCAAAAAATATACAACCTTAAGTTATTTTGTTTCAGAGGAGAGTTTTTATCTTGAAAAGGGAAGTGGATAAAAGTTGAGTATAGAAGCACTCAACCCATCCTTAGGCATAGTTGGCAAGGTGAGATAAACAACAAGGTTCTTTAGTTTTTTAGGATGACCACATTACGAATAAGAAGGTTTTTGAAATCATAAGTGAGTAACTCTCTTATCAATTGGAAGAACCCTCCCCCCTCCCCCCATAACTAGATACCATGTAAATAAATCATTTTTAAGTTCTAACAAATGTTTATAAATTCTACACAATCTTAAAAAGCCATGTTTTTAGTTTATATGCAAGCTTCCAAAATTTATACAAATAACCATCTAGTGTTGGACTTGTACAAAGCCACGTGTACATATATGTAGGCTTCTGCATGGCAAAGCTTGTAGTTTGAGTCCATTTCTAATCCCTCCACTGCACTTGAGGCACCTATAAATCTTGCTTGATTAAAAGTGATTTTGGGATCATATTTTAGACTTTGTCTAAAATCATCTTATTTGTGTTGCTCAGACTAAAGTCGGCCTTTAGTTATGGCCATGTAATCCACTCCCTCATGTGCATGTTTAACAAACTCTTATAACAATACATTTTATGTAGAAAATAAGGGTTGAGAACCATGGAATATTGGCCAAGGTTTTTCTTTCTTGTGCCAATAAAGGTATCCACTAGCTGCAAGGTCATTAAAGGAAACACTAGTTTTCAAATAGTGCTCCCTCCAAACCAAGAAAGGTTTATATCTTTCCAAGATTTACATATGATTTAAGCCTCAAATGAACCTTTGATTTTCACAAATTGTAGGGGTAGTGACTAAAGATTAAAAATTATGCCCTTATTATGACCTTTTTCTTAGCAGGGATTTGTGAGATACATAATATATCAATATAACTTTCCATACCTCCATTATTTCCAAATACTAAACAATCTATTTATAACAAATGGATTGAGCATGTGTGTGAGATTTCAATATGCCCATACCTTCCCATTTTTTGGGAGTACACCATAGCTCCCAATTCAACCTATGAAATCCTTTTTCACTAGAACTATTGCCACACAAAAAAATCCATTGAGCATTCTCTAGACTTTGATATGCATTCATGTATGATGCCTCACATGAAGAATAATATACATGGGTTTCGACCACAATTTTATTACAAATTTGGAATTTGGCTTCTAAGGTTGGTGGGTTGGTGATTCCTTTTGCTACTTTTTCTCAATCCTCAACACAACTACCTACTAGAGCTCTGTAGGTGAAGCTTGAAGGGAAAAGGGAACGATACACAATTTAAAAACTTGGACCAACTAGATCTAGGAACACCCAAGCCTTTAAGCCACCTAGGTATTGGAATTTGAATTTATCTATAGCACAGAGTTTTCTCCTAGTGTATGTTGGAGCTAGAAGCATGAAAACGGATCTACTTGCACTCCATGGTGTTATCAAAAGAGATTTACTCTTCTTGAATGGTGAGGAATAAATCATTAACATAATGTCCATTGATTAGTTGTTTTGCAACAAGTTTGGGTAGTTGAATGACTTTTGTAAGGCCCTAGATCATTTTATATAGAAGGTATCCCAAGGCTTCAATTACCACAACATAAGGAAAGGGGTAGAGGATAACCTTAGTAGATGGACCTAAATAAGCCAATTCCTTTAGATTTACATATGTTAATGGAAATACATGCATAGGATTAAAAAAAGGTTTCAACAACATTAATGTAAAAGGAGCCAAATTCTAAGGTCTTTACCATGTCAAAGATAAAAGGCCATTCCACTCAATCATATGATTTTTTAAAATTTATTTTGATGAAGAGAATGTCTAGGCCTTGGAAATTGGTCCATTCCATTCTCCCAAATGACACTAACATTATCTAGAATAAAGCACTCTTGAATGAAGCCTATTTACCAACAATGCATAATTTTAGGTAACATATGCTTGCTATAGAGTGTTCATTCCTTAACCAATATCTTGTAAGAGACATTTAACAACATGATAGGCCTCCAACTTGTGGTAAAAAATCAAGATTTATAGGTTTGGATATGTATCATATAAGGCCCAGATTGATGTTGTCTACCAATGATTGTTTTTTCAATGCTTCTTTATGAAATCGGAGGAGTTATAGCCTGAAAAAGGCCCAATATGATTTGTATAACTTGCATTGTAACCTATCCAATCTCGAGGCCTTGTCTGCTACTACATTTTAACCATTTAAGGACAAATTTAAAATGTCATTAATTTCTTTTAAAGGTGGCCCAAAGACAAATCCATGTTAAAAACTATTTTCCATTGATCCATGTGGATACAGGTGGCCACCCAAATCTACCATTGTCTTAGAAATGGTCCTATACCTCACTAGTTTAACAACAATTTTGTAGGTCCTAAAGTTATGATGCATTTTTAGGCACTTTCCATGTGTTTTTGATGATTGACACTTCCTGAGAATATTTGGTTGCAAGGATTACCAAACATGTAGAGCTTGGAATAAGCTTTGTAACGTCTAAGAAATGTGCCAAATGAAATTCGTAGGTGCAATTTGTGACCTTGGGAAGTTGACATATGAACTAGAATCCTTGGAGCTTGCATTTATTTTTCCACCTCATCTCCTAAGGTTAGGTTTTGGATCTTAGGGTTTTCCCCTGTTAGGGTTTTATAATTTATGTTAAAAAATAGTTTCAACCTCTTGTTATGGTCTTTTTGTGAATGGGCATAGCTGACAGATATCTTCTTAGAGATAAGCTACCACCATTCTAGCTAGTTTTTTGCTTTGCATATTGCAATGTTTTCACTATTTCATTCATTGATAGAGTTTGTGTTTCAATGCATTACTATGCTCTTTGTAATATATCCATGTTATTTCCATTGTTATTGTTATATTAATTTCATTCTCAACATAATATGGATCAATGGTATCAAAGAAATATATTCTTTTTTGTTTTTTTGTGCAAGTCCTCAATGAGGTCATGGTATAGGGAGTTCGACCTCAAACCAACTGAACTAGGTGGAGACTTCCCTCACTATCCCAAGCAACCTCCGATGGTGGATGAAAATAAATACGACATAGTGGGATATCTTATCAAGATGTTGCTTAAGAAAGCCCTTTGGTAACATAGGAACATGATGATGGATAGTTTCACGTAGACCCTTCAACGACTCACAACAATGATAGAAACACCTTTAGTAAGTAGTTACTTTGGAGGTGCAACACCTTTCAAGGTGCAAGTTAACTTGACATTCCTTTGTTTGAAGGAAAGATAGACATAGAGGTTTTTGAGAAATGGTTAAGTTTGCTAGAAGGTTATTACTTCATTTTTTTCCAATTGTAAGAATATCACTTTTGTGCTGTCGCTTCCCCATGTCAAATATTGGTGGGACACTTACCGTGTGTAACATGCCAAAGAGGCATTTGGAGCATTTTGGACATAACTCACTTGGGTGGGTTTTGTTGATGCCTTGAAGGAGGAATTATACCCTGTTGGAAAATATGATGACTAGTACATGAGATGGACAACTTTGTGTGGTGTCAGAGTACAAAAATAACTTCCATTCCTTGCATTCAAAGCTAGGTATCGAGGACTTCAAATGATACTTGGTTCTAAAATACTGCATTGGACTACATGGGTACATTTAAACAAAAAATTAGTTTTGGACATCTCTTCATTGGGAGCCTCTTATCAATATTCTATGAATATCAAGCAAAAGTTTCGATAGAATTGTAAGAGAGAGTTTGGGTCTACAAATAAGTCACAAAAAAATGTTGGTAAAGGTGGCCCTAATTGGTACAACAAAAGACATAACAAGGATAACCAACCTTAGGACAAATGGTCTAGACCTCACGTAAATAAGAGTAATGAGAAGTCAAATAAGGACACTGGAAAGTGGTGTGACATCTACAAACGATCATTGTACAACACCGACAAATGTTATTCCAAACAAACGTTGTTGGAAATGCTAAAAGCCTCATAATCAGATTCTAGCTCAAACTTTGATTTTGAGTCGAATAAGGGAAAATAAATCATTTATGTGTAACCCAATGTTACCATCACTACCAACAAGATGAGCTAGAGGGGATTGAGGAAGGTGAGCACCTCTTCCACTCACATATGTGGGTGAAGGGGACTCCACTACATTTCGTTGTTGATAATGGTAACCATAAGAACCCGATCTCAACATAGATAATCAAGAAGTCAAATTTGTTGATGAAGCTACACCCCTAGCCATACACCATTGGTTGATTGAGCCAAGGATGATTCATCTATGTTAGTGATCAATGTTGTTTGTACTATGACATCAAGCCCTTCAAAGATGAGGTACTATGTAATGTTTCCTAGCTTGAAGTTTGTGATGTTGTTTTAGGACAACCATATATGTGGGAACATCATGATATTTATGAGTCTATGTACTATAGAGTTAGTGTTACTTTGGGAGGCAATCTCTATATGATACCAAAGGTATCATCGACTACTACATTCTCTTTGATCATAGCTAAGTAGTGCATAAAGGTAATTTCTCAAACTAGGAGATTTGCCATCCTCATGGTTTGGTCGGATGGGGAATGGAATATCACCACAATAGCCAAGGCCTCTGCAAGGGGTCTCTTTACACAACATGAGCATGTGGACAAGATGGAAAAATAATATAAATATATATTCGCCTCACTTGTAGGTGTACCTTTGTACTGCATATATGGTTTTAGGGGCTAAATTTCACAAATGGACTATTTTTTCATGTTTTTCCCCAAAAAATGATTCGCCAATTTCCATTTTTTCTATAAACGATTCGCCCAAATTCCATAGACTAAAATTATTTTACCTTTAAAATCGCCAGAATTTAATAGAAACTATATAAAATCCTTATAAATTTGAATATTTTTACAAATCTATTGCCAAACATTTTACATTTTCCATATTAAGGACTAGTAAGATTATACCATGTTTCTACATTTTAATATAAATTTTCATCCTTAAAATCATCCCTGTTGTACTGTCAGGTCAAGCATGCAATATTTGACATCAGGTACCCCTATACCTAATGATTCAATATACGTATGCTCACTTTTGGAGAATGAGGAGATTGAACACTAGAATCAAGAGCTAATACAAAAGGGCCACATTTGACCAAGCCTCTCACCTTGCGAGAGATCGATTGTGCTAGTTGAGAAGAAGGATGAGACATGGCAACTTTGTAATTGATCATAGAGCCCTAAATAAAATCACAGTTAGGAACAATGTCCATACCCATGAATTGATGATATTCGACCTTATACATACTTTCAAATTCTAACTATAGGTTAGGTTTGCACTATAATACAAAAAATGGTGGTGGAATACAAGTTGCTATAATCTTCCCCAACACCACTTTTTCTAATTTTCTTTCCATTAGAATATTTTCCTATAACATGAGATTTCTTGTTAATGTCCATGGTATGAGATCATGTTAGAGGATTCATCATATTCAACCCTATTGGTGTGAGTAGTGAAGATGAGTGAATGCATACTTATGACTTGTTGGCCCCAACATGGGAAAATGACCAAATATTAACTGCCAACAAGATACAAAAATGCATGGCTAACAACCAAAAAGGGTGGCTAAATTTTGACTATTATTTATTTCATCTTAGTTTTCCTCCTAATGGGTGTAGTCTTCCTTCTCAACAATCAATAGGGAGTTGTCATGGGATTTAAAATCAAATCCATGACCTTGGAAGATACTATCCTCCAAATAGTCTAAGGTGCGTCATCTCACACTCTAATACTTTACTATTTCCTTACATTTTTTTCCTTTTGCCTTCTAAATGACTGATTTCACTTGCTCCTTGAGGGAATCCTTGTCTATTATTAAGCCCAAAATTATTTGCATGCAAATATTTATCCTCCAATACATGAATAATGAAGGACATGCTAATAGTCTCCGAGGTGTAGGACAGTCGGTGACGGAGTGTGTTGTTAAGCCACTCCGTGTTGTTAAAGTCACCGGTTCGAAACCTGCGGGGACAAAAAATCCAACCATGTTAAGGGT
>JZKD02S1803452.1:75848-86810 GCA_000966675.3 Picea glauca | reverse complement strand
AAACTTATGTTTACCACCTCAGTATGTCCATCTGTCTGAGGATGATAAGCTGAGCTGAAGGAAAAAATTGTCCCCAACTTCTTCCATAGTGTTCTCCAAAAGTGACCAACAAATTTTGTGTCTCTGTCCGAGACAGTGCTTCTGGGTAGGCCATGAAGTCTCACAACTTCCTTGAAAAATAGATTTGATACATGTGTTGCATCACTGGTCTTTTGGAATGGGATAAAATGTGCCATCTTTGAAAATCTATCGACCACGAAAAATATGGAATCAAAACCTCTTTGCATTCTTGGCAGTCCCAACACAAAATCCATGCTTATTGCATCCCAAGGCCTCTCTGGTATTGGCAATGGTTGATACAATCCAATGTTCTATCTTTTTTCTTTTGCATGTTGGCAGATTCTACTTATGTTCACAAAATTTATCACTTCTATTCTCATACCTGGACAATAGTATGAACTGCTTAACTGTGCAAATGTTTTATCATGGCCGAAATGTCTAACCAATCCTCTACTATGCTTTTCCTTCAAAATGTTATCCCTCATTGAGCACTTTGGTATGCCAACTGATTTCCCTTGAACAACAATCCCTCTTGAATCATGTACTATGTCCATTGGCTTCTATCTCTCATCACAGAATTCACACATGTTTCATATGCTTCCCTGAAATCTGTATCATCACAATACATGTCCTTAAGGTGCTCAAACCTCAAGGTTTTCACCTGAAATTCCTGCAGAGTCAAACATCTCCTGCTTAATGCATCAACAACTTTGTTAGCATTCCCAACAATATGTTTTATGACAAAAGTGAAATTCTACATAAACTCAACCCATTTTGTGTGCCTCTGATTCAATTTTTCCTGTCTGGTTATGATTTGTAAAGCTTGATTATCACTATACAAGACAAATTCCTGTGGGACAAGATAATGCCTCCACTTCTTCAAGGCTTGAATTATGGCATAAAACTCCTTGTCATATGTGGAGTATTCTCTCTTGGTTTCATTCAACTTCTCACTGAAATAGGGAACATGTCTATTGTCCTGGCTCAAAACTGCTCCTATTGCAACTCCATTTGCATCACATCTCACCTGAAATGTCTTTTCAAAATTTGGCAAGACCAGAATTGGTCATTCAGTTATTTTCTCCTTCAGTATATTGAAGCTCTTCTTCGGTTCCTCTGTCCATTTAAAAGACTTGTGCTTATTCTTCACAGTATCCATCATTGGCACACAAATTCCACTGAAGTCTTTGATGAACTTCCTATAGAAAATCGCTAATCCATGGAAGATTCTCACCTCAAACATACTCCTTGGTGACGACCATTCTTTGATTTCTTTCACCTTCTCTGGATCCATCTTCAGTTCATTTGAAGAGATCACAAAACCCAAATAGATGAATTATGTCTTCATAAAAGAGGACTTCTTTAGATTTACCAACAACTTCTCCTGCTGTATCCTCCTCATCACTAATGTCAGGTGCATCAAATGCTCTTCTTTAGTCATGCTAAAGATTAGTGTATCATCTAGATATACAACCAAAAATTTGCCAATGAAATCCTTCAGTATTTAATTCATCAGTCTCATAAAAGTACTCGGGGCATTCATTAAGATGAATGAAATAACAAGCCACTCATACAAACCTTCATTTGTCTTAAAGGTTGTCTTCCACTCATCACTTTCTCTCATCCCGATCTGGTGATATCCACTTTTCAAATCTATCTTACAAAAGAAATTTTCTCCACTTAAATAGTCCATTAAATCATCCATTCTTGGCAAAGGAAATCTATACTTGATGGTGATCTTGTTAATGGCTCTCGAGTCTGTACACATTCGCCATCCTCCATCCTTCTTTGGACTCAATACAGTTGGTACAACAAATGGACTCAAGCTCTCTCTGACCAAACCCTTGTCTAACAATTCTTGGACTTGGTTCTTCACTTCCTCGTTCTCTCGAGGTGTCAATCTGTATGCTACTTTGTTTGGAAGATTTGCTCCTGGTATCAAATCAATATGGTGACTAATACTTCTAATGGGTGACAATGAGTTAGGCAACTCTTCCACCACTATATCAACAAAATTATCCAACAATTCCTGAACTTTTTCAGGCAAATCCTCCATCGAAGTACTTGTAAGGATAACTCTGGGTTTCCTCACCATACCAAACTGCATCTCCTGTTCCTCCTTGACTTATTTTAGGAGTTCCTTCCCACTCATGAGAAGTATGCTTGTGCTAGCCTCCTCTTTCACTCTCTTCTCCTCTATTGGCAGCAACACGTGTGTCCTACCATTCTTCTCTAATGTGTATGTATTTTTCCTCCCATCATGAATGACATTCTTGTCAAATTGCCATGGCATTCCCAACAAAATATGGCATACATCCATGGGAATTACATCACACAGAATTTCATCTCTATATCCTCCTATCTTAAATTCAACCAAGAATTGTTTAGTAACCATTACCCAGTGTCCTTTCTGCAACCATGAGACTTTGTATGGCTTCAGATGTGCAGTGGTCTCCGGCTCCAATTTCTCCACTATCTCCGTGGATACTAAGTTGTCAGTGCTCCCACTATCAATTATCACCTTGCATACTCTTTCTTTAACATTGCAAGTTGTTTTGAAGAGATTGTTCCTCTACATCAGCTTTTCAACTTCTTCCTCTGGTTTTAAGAGAACTTTCCTCAACATCAGGGATCTTCTATCCTCTCCTCCTTCTGCTTCAACATCTCTTCTCTGTGCTTCTGAAATGTGAGATTCACCTCCTTATTTCTTTTTCTCGGGGAATTCCCAAGATATGTGTCCTGTCTTTCCACAGGCATAACATCTTACATCTCCTCCTCCTCTTCTTCCTCTTCCTCTGGAAGACTTTCTTCCACCACCTTGTATTTCTCAGGAAATTCCTCCTCTTTCCGAGTGACTGTGTGGTTTCTCAGTTTCATCCTTAGACTTATGTGCTCTATCATGGGTAAATCCATTTCTTTTTCTTGGGATCGAGCTTTTACTTCTCCCTCGCTGGCTTTGTTTCCTGGCCAACTTCTCCTCTACCTTCAGCGCAGAATGATAAGCATCCTCCACTGTCCTTATTGACATCATGCTAAGTTCATCCTAGATTTCATATCTCAGGCCATTTATATATCTGGCAACCTTTTCTTCATCTCTCTCCCTTTGTCCAGTTCTGATGTTCAAGCTATAGAACTCCTCTATGTACTCCTTAACTGTCATCCATTTCTGTCTCAGGTTCTGCCTCTTCCTGAACAGATTGATATGATAATCTTTGGGAATGAACTTAGCCTTCAACTTGTCTACCATTCTATCCCAGCTCTTTATGTTCTGCTTGCCTCTACTTCTCCTCTCAGTTTGCAGTTCATCCTACCATAGTGTTGAATGTCCCTTTAGTTTGGTGAGAGCATGTCTCACCCTCCTTTCTTCATCGACATCTTCATAGTCGAAATATTTGTCCATGGATCTTAGCCAATCCAATAGCTCTTTGACATCCAAATTTCCTTCATACATTGGGACCTCCATCTTGGCTCTGCCTCCTAATATGTAAACTGATCTTAACAAACGTTCTTCGATAACATCCTCTCCTACAACTTCTCCGATGACATTCTCGCCCACTGCTTCTTCGCTCTCTGCATCGCTGACGTCTCCAGCATCAGGTGCTTGTCTCTGTGCTGCCTCCATCACTTCTAATATTGCATGAAGTTCTCGCATCTCCCTTTCTATAGATCGATTGGCCAAAGTTGGTTTCACGCATCTCCTTAGTGGCATTGTGTTGACTGTCTGCTACACATAGAGTACAACTTCGAGTCCTTTTCTATCTCTTCTCTTTTGCCTACGGTTTGCAAGAAAAACTTCATCTCTAATACCACTTGATGCAGACCCCCCTTCTCTCCTAAGGGTTGCGTGACCTTCCCGTCTAGGATCGATCAAGAAACTGAGTTTGATTGACTCTCTGGGTCTCTTCTAGACCCCAAACCCACTTACACAGGTCCTTTCCCCAAATGCGTAGGTCATACGAGACCCGCGACTTCTCTCCTGAGCGTTTCTCAAACATCAACGCCAAACGGGCACTAGATCCTCTCTACTAATCCCTTTCTCTCTTGTGACCACTAGCGGTGACCACACGCTTGAGTGAAAGGCGCGTCGTGATTTTGCATTTCACGACTCTGGGAGTGCTACTACCTCCGTTCACCCGATGGGTGAAATCGCGATGACCCAAGATATACGATCTAGATATTCCCTTGATCAATGACTGCGATCAAATCAACGTTTTGCGTTTCATGACTTCGGAGTTTCCTTGCCTTTGTTCTCCTGATAGATGAAATTGCGATGAATTTGGGTCAACGGTCCAGATCTCTCCTCAGATTTGACGGTCACAATGATTTTGGGACTTCGTGTTTCAGGAAGTCGAAAGACGTATCACCTTCAGTCCTTCGATCCCCGAAATGTCGGTATTTCATCCTAGACAATCAACGTTCTAGATCTCTCCTAGATCCAACGACTCATATCAAGTCGCGGATTCAGTCTTCGTGAATTCTTAGCATTCCTCCCTTTGAATTCTCCATAATGCAATTCAGTGAAACATTGATCATTCGCCACGCGTCCCTCCTGATGGACAGTTCCAATTCTCTAGCGTTCAGATCGAACAACTGGGATTTTTTCCCTCCCTTGCACTTACACTATCTTCAGAGTTAGAATATATTCTGGGAGTTCAAAGGTTTCAAACCTTTTCTCCTCCGATGAGTCTCATTCTTGGATCTCTTTAACACTTCTGAAAGTGTTACTCCTCATGAGCTTGATCTCATGAAGAATTCGATTTCCCGTGCACTCCTTGCGTTCCAAGAAATTCCTCTCGCCCTCTTGGCGTTCTCCTTTTCTGGTTCTTTGACTTCTGTAAAGTCCCTTTGACACTTAACGTAATCTTGGATATGTGCACTCCTTGCACCGGATCTTTACGCAAGGTTTTGGCTTCTTGCAGATGACTGTGCACTCCTTGCACCAGTCTCTTTGCACTCCTTGCAAAGGGAAAGTTTCGTGTTATCTTTTCTGAGCTTCAAAATCGAAAAAGATCACATTAATGCACTCCTTGTGTTCTGTGTGCACACCTTGCACTACTTCAATAGAAGAGAAACAATTGAAACTTATCTTAGAATTTACAGTCCCATTTACTCAAAATGAGATTCATTCATTCATTCATGAAAACACAATACATAAAATTGCAAGCAATGTCCACACTATTCATTGGATCAATTTTCCTATGTTATATTCATAAGTGAAAATGGTTACAACTGTAAACGAAAATGAAAAACTGAACTCAGAAATATCCTACTAACATCTATCTCCTTCCAGCCTCTAACTAACTAACCCCATTCGGGTGTACAAAACCTCTATTTATCACAGAGGGTTCTTAGGGTTCCCCCTAGATACTTGTCTACTCTAAAACTTAACCTAACGAATCTATAGACCAGTCACATTCCAGAGCCATTGTGGAATCTCCCACTTCGCTCATAATCGTCCAAGCGTGCCTCCAGATTTTCCCGGCCTGGTTTCTAGCGTGCCTCCAAAATTAATTTTGGCGTTGAGTTATGGCGCCTTCAAAATGTCTGTTGTATCTGCCAGTGTTGAGATCTCGTACAGATCCCCAGACAATGATAGGTCTTGCTCCACGTGAGTGAAAACGATGCTCCTGCATCAATGTGTCAATGCTCTATCGATCAAGCATCCAAAATTTATGTTTTTGAAAGTAGTTTTATCGTAAATTGATGTTTTAACTAAAATGTTTATGGATTACTAAGCAACACATTGTCCTGTATTGGCCCACTTGCACATGATGCGGGAATTTACTATTGGCAGATATTGATGTAAAGTCAGAGTGAGGAGGCAAGACTCTAAATAGGGACATTTTTTCACCAATGTGACTTGGGATGACTGGTTTTCTCCATTGTAATTATAACAGTAGCACGAAGAATTACAATGGAAGTATATCTAAATGGTTGGGTTCGTTTGAACTATGGAAAACAAAACATATGACATGTCCGCCCATGTGCTTCAAGCTTTATCAATTTCGATCCAAAAAACAAAAATTCAGAAGCTGGGATGAAGAAGGAACTTAGAATCCGTTGCCGAATCGGTGAAGAAGATACCTGGATAGTTATCCAGGTGATTGGTCGATGGTTGAAGAACATGTGGTGAGTTATTATACACCATTGACCGATGACGAAGACCCAAAAAGGAACCTCCCCTTAAAAATACCTTCGATGTAAATATGGTGACACTTTTAGCTTTGTACTCGGATAGTAAAAAATCCAAAAAAATGTTTAACTTTATATTATGCTCCTGCCCAATATTCGAGTACTTAAACTTTATAAAATATAAAAATTTATTATGAAGAGCAACCATACAACCAACTATTAATAGATGATCATATAAGCATAAAGAATACGTATTAAAGAGAGTTTCACAATGTGTGTAATAATTAGAAAGTACATATAAAGAAAGAGAGGTTCACGTTGTATGTAATAATTGGGAAAAAAAGATATAAGGAACTCTTGGCCAAAATTGGGTTTCATGTTGCGGTGTGACCATAATTGTTGATAAAACATATGTAAAAATATTGAGAGATAATTATGTAAGCTTTCAAAAACTTTATGAGCACTCTGAATAAAATAAACTATATCAAATAACAAAGTACATATGAATCTTCAATGCTCCATCTTGGCTTTGTGTTTTGTTGGTGCAACTTTTTAAAAGATTCACTTATGTTGTTCTAATGGTGCATCAATGGGTACTAAAAGGTACATCAATTGGTACTAAAAATGAAAATTTAAAGGAGGCTAATGTGATATTTAAAGGAGGGAAAGAAATTAAGATGGATAAATGGTTGGTTCATTGTTGGTGATTAATATTTAGGAATATAAACATTTTTTTTAACCAAGGAGTTTTTTAATCTTCTAATTTTTTTAAAAATATGTGTTGTGTTTATAAAAACATATTTACAAACGACAAACAACAACACAAAAAGTGAAAGGATATACACAATGGTACTAGAGGATCCAAATTTCATGAGACCAATTGCATTGGAAAGAGGATAGTCTGTAGTATTTTGGGTGCGAATTTCCGAATAAGTTATTCAATATTGGACGTAGGGCATTCTGTACAATTTAACTCTCTAGAATATGCCAAAATTCAGCAAGGTTTGAGAAAGTTACCATAACTTTCATTTGGCACACCCAATTTTGGTTAGACATGTGGCATTGCAGAGAAAACATTTTCGGGTAATATAGGTCGAAATTTTAGTCTCATAGGGGTCGAAAGTTCAGAAATACATTAGAAGGAAGGTCACCTAGGAGGATAGACTCCATATCAGGGTTTCAAAGGTATGTTTACTTAAAACTATCATAAATTTTGATTGGGATGTCTGATTGAGCTGATTCAAAATCCATTGGAAAGATAAAACATATAATATTATATTGGAACAAGGATTATAACTATTTGATATCCTTATTCCTGATATATTGAAGTTGTAAGTTGAGGATTGTGGTTAAACCTCGATTAAGAATCAATGGAAATACCTAAATTTATAGGAGATGAATATAAACATGAAATCAAACCCATGGAATGTTAGAGGATGGTAAAAGAAAATTGTAAGACTCCTTTTAGGGCAAGCCTTGATACTTCTATCTTGGAGTTATGCTCCACACTTACATTTTGTTCATGGTGTGTACTTATATTCTGTTAAGATATTTTAAGCATTTTATATATTAGAGGAAATGTTGGAAATATTGTTGTCATTGATGTCCAAGACGAGGGAATACTATAGATTTCCAATTGCAAGATGGAGATTGTTGGAAATATTGTTTTTGTATTTTTGATGCTCAGTTTGGATACCTTATATTTGAATTCATTTTTACTCTAAATAACTAGATCAAATGGGAGCATAGGTTATATGGTTGGAAATATTATTTTGATACCTTTCCAACGATATATGGCACTCCCTATAACTCCTTAGGAATGAGGAGATATGATTTTTTTTGTCAGACAACCTAGCTAGAAAGTTCAGGTTAGCCCAGCCAGTCTTTACAAGTTGGTCCAACCAGAATTTACAGGTCGGCCTTAAAAGTGGGCACATAACCACTATAATGTACAATAAATGTGTGCATTTGAAGATTATCCAAGCAAGAAGATCAAGTCTGAGGTGTGTAGAAGAGATCTGAGGTGCACAAGAGGAGATGGGGAGTCTTTTTGGGGTCTAAAGGTGCATACGAGGAGTTTTTGGAGTTTTGAGGGTACACTATGAAGGAATAGGGTCTATGATGCTACAAAGTGTGATGTTTTGAGATTGTGATGCTGCAGTCTAGATTTATATTATTGGAATGATGATATGAGGTTCATTAGGGAATGAAGTCTAAATATGATGAGGGTTTGAATCCATGTCTGAGGTATGAAGCAAAGAGAGGCATTGGAGCATGAAAGTTAAGGGTATGATGATGCTATGAAATATATGAAGTATGAAGCTTGCAGGTGAAGTTAAAAATACTATGTGTATTAATATCATAGTTTGGTGCCTATATAGGTCTTATTGAGTTGGTTCTTAGCTAAGGGGATTGATGTCTCCAGTAGATTTGTGTCTATGAAGATCTATAAGAGATTGGTGTCTCTTGCTAAGTTGGTCCTTAGTGGTGGAGATTGGTGTCTCCATTATATTGGTGTCTAGGAAGATCTGTAAGAGTAGGTTGGTGCCTACTAGGATTTGTACCAGTGGGGATTGGTGTCTCTAGTAGGTCAGTGCCTACAAATATTTGTAACAATAGGTTGGTGCCTACAAAGAATTCTAAAGACAAGTTTTTGTGGTTTTATCCCACAAAGGTTTCCACATTAAATTTTTTGCATTGTGATTTGGGTTTATATGTGCTAATGAATGATTGATGAATGGTTAAATAAAGTGAAAAGTATCTTATATTGATTCACCCCCCTCTTAGTATAAACATATGTTCAACTAGAAACCTTTCACGATTTTCATTCTCGAGCTGATTTATGGTGCATATATGATGTCTCGATTCACAAAGAAAAGAAAATTGTCAAAAGTAAATGAGGCTTAATTGTCGCGTTTTCCCATAGATCATTTTCTCATGAAGGATAATTATTATTAATAGTTCGCATGCAATCTAGAGGAAAGTGTACATATTGAAAGGATGTTTCTTTAAGAACTATTAATGATCCTATCCTCTTATCAATTAAAGATCCATAATTCATATCAATAATATTCACATGTACCAAAGTGTATTGGAGAGAGTGGGAAGGATGGAAACTAGAAAAAAGAAGGAACCTTTCTGTGGAGATATTATCAGTTTCCTAGTGCGGAAGTAGATTTGATGTGAAGAACAAAATGATTGAAATTGTGGTTGAAGAGACGAATCCATCCATCAAATTCTATTTTCATTTTCGTGAGTACATTTTTTGAAATCATTTCCCTTCTTTCATCTCAATATGTGATCATACAAGTTTATGTGTTTATTGATTACCTTTAAAGCCAATCCATGATTGTTTTCTTTCTTCTTCCATATTACCTCTGCTAATATATATGGTCCACGGGAACCCCATCCCCATCTAGTAGGAAAAACACATTTCTTTTATTGTTTAAGTATCATGGATATCATCTTGTGCTATTTTTGCACACATTTTATTTGAACTTGAACAACCAGTTTGTAATATTATTTTAAATTTTTTTATAGAGAGCTACTTTTGGAGCTCATAAATTTTGTGATTGTTGACTTTCATTAAAGCATGAGATCTTGAGTATGTGTTTCCATTACATGTTCATGATATTAAACATTTGAAATAATCTACAACCCTCTATTTTGGACCTTCACTTTACTTTATGTATTACATGTCTTGCTTTGAATTGTTTTCCCCTTACTCTATGAATGGATTTGATGGAATGAATGAAGTTATTATGTATATTTTAATTTAGGCCATTATTTTGTTATTTGTTTACTTCCTAGTCCACTCACAATCATTGATGACATGAATGCATAAATCTATTATTTTTGAATAAGAGAGTCTATAATGTGAGTGATAAAAAGGAGTACCACCTCTATAAAAATGAACAAGGTATCTTAAGAATTTTACAAGAATTCCCTGTGGTTGAATTTTGTCCTTAACAAGAAAAGGAATCAAAACCTATGCACCCACTTATCCTTAGGATCAATTGATATCCATCTCACATTAAGAACCAAGGATAGATAGTTCCATTGATGGAACCGGGAGTAGAGCCTCCTAGAATCATACTACTATAGTGGCCACCCAAAAATCCACCCCTAACCTCTCCAAAATGGCCCTGGCATTGCAATATTTGTTTTGAACACATATTCTTGAGGAATAATCCCTACCAACTATATAATCACAGGTTTGTTGTGGGGAAGCAAACTGTACTCCTAAGCTGAGGTATGCCACTCCTTCCAACAACAAACACTTGGATCCCATAAATCACGCCAAGATACAATACCTTTCAGGTTCAATCTACAAGCCAAAAAACAAAGCAACTCTAAAAGGTCCTTGTTATCCCCGATATCTAGGGATAACTAGGAGATCATGTCTCGAGGCCCACATGGTCCTAGACATGGAGTACCGAGAGAGGGATTGACTTGAGCATGGCCCTGGAGGGCCCATCTCTCTTCTTCTTCGTCAGATTTGTCCTGTCAGCAGTAGCAGTTTCCATCACCACCGGCCTGGGCTTGCATCGGAGAGGACTCTTGCTCCATGGGGTAATTGGTCCGAGGTATCATGGTATGTGTCATATTTGATTGTTATAACCTTATTATATATGCATTAGGTTCCTTTCATTTCAGATGACTTCTTGGATCTTACACTAATCCACTTGACCATTGTTGGGGTGATTGATTGGATAACTTAGCAAGCTGATATTCATGGGTCTTGGTTAGCCACCAAGGGGGATTTGCAGA
>JZKD02S1803441.1:47710-60003 GCA_000966675.3 Picea glauca | reverse complement strand
CTATCATTTATTTACAATTGCATGGGTATCCCAAGGATATAAATCAAACATTGGTTCATTTGTTGTGAGGCTATAACATACCAATATTTGGGAAGATTGTTTGTCATTTATATATGTAATTGTCAATTGCACAATTCATTGCTCACCTCAAATCCTCCACCTATGACTTTCTCATATTTTATTGTACTCACTTTAACTTGAAATTTTAGCCCTCAAAGTGGAACAATTAAGAAAATTGATCAATGGGAAAATATGAGAACTTCGTTAAAAAGAAAAATCCACGAACATGTGTAGGTATAAGCAACCAACTTGTAGGAATCTCAATCAAGTTACGAAAAGAGATGTTGTTCATGAGTCTGTACTTAAGGCTCAAAAGCACAGTGTCAAGGCATCCAAAAGTGGTTAGGATAAGGAGAAGGGAAAATGTCAACCTTCGGAGAAAGAGTCTAAGGGAGATTTCTTCGTTGAGGTTGTCTAGCTTCGAACTGCTCTTGAATAGTTATGTCATGTTCAATGGCTGCCCACGATTGTTCAATCTCGACCCGGTTAGTGACTGTTTTAAGGATAGTGTTGAAGAGGTTCAAGGCGATATGCATTTGGTTCAATAATCCGGGTTCAATGTTAGGTTGAGTTGGTGTAGGAACTGTCATGAGGGAACAATACTGGTAAGAGAACTGTTAAGAAAGATTGAGTGATGTCTCAGTTAAGTTTTATAAAAGAGAATTCACGGTTGCAGTATTAACGTTGTATGCAAATCAAAGGCTCGTTCCCATAACTGTATTATATCTTAATCAAAGGGGTGAGATGGGGGAAAAACATTAAGCCGTTTACAGTGTCAGCTTCCTATCGAGGGAAAATCTCACGAAGTAAACGAAAGAAGAAAATATTTAAGAAAATAACCGATGTAACAAAAAATACATGTAGAATTCTAAAACTACAAATTGGTCTTACACAGCTGATAGTTGGTGCAAAGGAAAGGCAATAAACAATTACAGAAAACCCAAATTTATTCGTTATAGTAGTGGTAGTACTAAATTATAACGAATCACATCAATTACGAATATGAATTGAAAATGAAAAATGAGGAACAAGAAAGAAAACTTGTAATACAGAAGTGACAGAATGGAGAATCTTGGATCTGCTTGTATTAAATCTCATTGAAAAAACTCTATTACAAAAACTCAAAAAGGGTCCATCCTTGTTCACTTCTCTCTAGGGTATATTTATACAATTTCTACAAAGCAAGTGGAATCTCAACGGTTGCAAAAATTTCAGTTATGACAGAGGAGAGAGCAATCGCTCCATCTCCCCTATTCTGTCTTCATCTAGTGTCAGGTGCTCGTCTTCACGCAGCCTCGGTGCAGGCGATACATCTTTCCACGAGTTGAGATACAAGCCATGAAGGTTCTGCTTGAAAGATGGCTTCGACGAAGTAACATTCTTGGGCTAACTGTTGCATCTTGTCTCCCATTTGTGCATCGATGATGTCGAGGGCACTTAGTTGCACGCTAGGTTGTATCAGGTGCTTGTCAACTCGAACCATGTCCACCTTGTCCATCTGAGAGATATCGGTCGAATATATTTCATCCTTCTCTTTTAGATTGAGTGAGATCTATTCTACATTCATTTGCATTAATGTTTCGGCGTCTCCTCCACTATCTATACCCAACATCTTGCCATCTATAAAATTGAAGGCTTATTCTAATGAATTGGTTACTTTTTGGGCATGTTCCTTGCCTAGGGCGATGTTATGCTCCCAATCCTTCAACAAAATGTTACCTCTAGTTTGTTCTGGGATGGCGAGTCCGAGAGAACTTACCGAAACTCTGTCGTTCGTGGCTATCACCGCCTCCTAGAAGGCGACCCGAGCCACTTCTGCATCCCTTTCTCTGATAGTCAGGTTCTCGAAAACCCGATGAATCAACAAACAATCCTCTCGAATCGCTCCTACTTTGGCGAGAAAACTCTGTTGTGCAGAAGAAACCCTGCTCTGAATCTCGATCACTCAGGATTTAAACCCCTCGACGTTGATCATTTTTCTTTCAGCGGTCTCTACCTGAGCCTGTAGTTCTGTAATCATAGTCCTTTGTTGGCCCAACTGTATCCGACCATCTCGGATCATCACATGTGCTTGCTCCAGCTTAGCTTTGAGCACTTCTATTTCATTTTTATCAGCTAGTCGGGCCAGTTCCATCTCCCCGCTCACCTGAACCTTAGCGTTTTCTGTGGCCGAAGCTACTCTGGCTTCGAGAGTCTTGATCAAGCAATTTTTTCTTTTGAGCTGGTTTTTTAACACTCCAACCGAAAATTGGTTCATCGATGCATATGCTCCTAGAGTTCCTGTGATCTGCATGGTGAATTGCTCATTCTTTTTGTTCTTTCCATCAGTCATAACCTTGAAATTTTTAGTAGTCGATTCTCCCTCCTGGTAGAATTCCCTTTTCACCACCGCTTTCCTCTTTTTGTCAAAGAAGAACTTGTTTGGAGGAAGTTCTTCTGCTCTGATAGGCCTCAGTTCCTCATTGAAAATACATGCTTCTTCTATATTTCCTTGCGTTGACTGCAAAGGGGTGACAGAAGTGATGGGTTCCCCGATTTGTTTCGCTGCCTTTCCTGGGGTGACAACCGGGTCCTGCTTCTTCAGAGGTTTGGGGTTCTTCATCTCAGTTTCTGGATTTTGTTTCTTAGGTGGGTCCGGATTATGTGCCTCTGCTTCGGGCTTCTTCGTTTTCTTCCCCTCATCCTGGCTTTTTCCCAAGCTAGAAACTGCATCATTGGGGTCTTCATCATCCTTTGGTTCCGTCTCAGAAATGCCCGAGCTCCCTCCCCACAACACAGTGGGAAGAAAACTTCATCTGTGTTCCTAAAATTTCAATACAGAGGCTGTGTCTTCGGGTGCTAAAGATCGGATCCGAGCTAGCACTTCTTCATAAGACCTCGCCCCTCGGAAAATGTCATCCGAGGGTGAAAACTCATGTTCAAACCTCTTTAGCCCACAATTAGCTAAATGGTTGCTCACAATTTTCTGGGGATCATGTTTTTTATACTCGATGGAGACCAAACTCAGGTCTTCGAGGGCTGCAGCCTCAGCTTTGGCATGCCCGAAATCCAATAAAGAATAAGAATTTAGCCGAACGGGAAAAAAAGGCCACACCTTCTTTGAAGATGCTTTGAGTTCTTTACTCACCCCACCGATCACTATTTGTCAGGCGATCTCGCGACAAGAAATCTTGTTGGGGATGAACAGTGGAAGTGCAAGCAGGGGAACAACAGCTCCGAACACTCTGAAGTAGGAGAACTCTACCTCCACGTACCAGTTCGCTATACCACTCATATTTGCAGCAATGTTGTCCAAGATATGAGATGGCGGGTGACAAAAAATGGCGATGTGCAGGGGCACCATCACCCAGTTGAAAATTTCATAAATGAATTTGTCTGCTTTATTCCCCCACAACTTGTCGTGATACTCATGTACAGGCTTTTCTTGGACTGGATTCCAAGCCCATCTCATCAAAGGGAATGGTGTCATAGAACATACCGTGTCCATAATATATGCAAACATGAAAAATGAGGACGATCTCCCACTTGCCTTCTGCTCCCGATACTCAGTGACCCGGTTGGCCAAGCTGTCAGAGAGTATCTTTTCCCAATTAAACGAGCAACATTCTGCAACCCGAAACATGAGAGGCACCCACGCAATGTAGAAATGCGATGTGTCCTCTCTTCCGAATAGTCAGCATGTCATCATTGCCACATACTTATACTGTGGCTCCAACGAAGCGATTGAATAAACACCCTGTTCATTTTCTCTGAATTTCGCGGAGCGCGAAACCCAATCCTTTATCAAACCAGGCATGGTTTTTTCATATTGAGTGCAATCCTTCTCTTTGAATTCCTCCAGGAATTCAGCACCATATGTGTATTCAGATGTCGTTGGGAGCTTATACATGGTTTGGATATGCTCTGGTCTAAAAGTCCCGACCGTGACCCGCTGGTCGTTCATGATAGTTCTGGTGGGTAAGTCTATGTGATCCAACGCCCATCGGATCATATCATAATATGGAAGAAACCGTGGTCTAGTTTCTACCCTGTGCATTCCAGATTGAACAACTATATTGTATTTAGTGTTCAGGTCATCCTTTTCATTGTCGTCAGAGTCTGAATAATTCACCAAATCGGATTGCAGAATATCTGAAACAAATGACCAGCTACGGACCGAGTCGACACTCCGAGGTGAAGTGTCAGAGACATTATCCAAGCCTTTCCCTGCAACTTCGACATTCGCCTTTGCTGCTTTCCGTGGAGCCATATCTGGAGCTTGCGTTTTCACCCTTCTGCGATAGAACTGCGTATACATGCAGAAATTAGTTCACTTGGAAAATGACAAGCTCTGCGTGCTTATGAAGATGCTTTCCTAATAATAAAATGAAACTCTTATATATATTTGAAGCTTCGGTACTTTTCGAAATAACCCTGTCAAATCGTAATTAGAAACAAATTTATTGTGTAAAATCCGATCTTACATTCGTGGATTCACCCTAATTCTCCATTAATGTCATCAATTTTTTGGTGGTTTGACAGTCAGTCAGAGTAGGGAGATAGATGGTTACCTCAGGAAATGTGCAAGCCTCGGGGCGCGGGATATATCTTGCCTTATCTTAAATTATCAAATTTTACCACCTTTCATCGATTCCTCGTTGTTCGCTACTTCGTGGATTTTCTTTGAACATTCTAAGTCCCCAACTCACGAGATCGCGAGGACCTACTTTGTCTTAATTAACTGTAATTGCGATTTGGAACATAATTAATTTATAATCCATTTATTCACCATATCGCAACTCGAAGCTTCGAAGGCAAGCTTCTGGGAGATTAGTATGCCGAGTCGCGAAACCGCGAGATGGAAATAATTAAGACTCAATTAAGGGGAAGAAAATCTTAGATTAGGCGATTAATTAATCTTGCTATAATTACGTCGCGACTTCGTGAGTCGAGGGTTTAGACGCCGTAACTTTCGAAAAGATATGGCCGAGTGGCGAAACGCCGAGAACCAATTTAACCATGGTTAGCTTTTTTCCTTTAATCCTTGACTAAGGTTATCCCAAAAGTACCTCGTGTTCTCGGCCCTCGAGGTTGTAAAAATAAAAACTTGGGTTTGGCGAACGCCGAGGCACGAAACCCTGACGATGTCTAGTAATGAGTCAAAAGATTTTACCCTAGTTAATGTCTTGGGGCGAAAATTTGAAAACGACTTCGTCGTTTCGTGACTCGGGACGTGTGAACTCAAGGATTAAAGTATCTGACTTGCGAGATTCCGAAGTAAAACAAAAGAGAGAAAATTCCTATGAAAGTGGACTTGTTTTGAGAGTAGAAAAAGCATCGCTGCTTACGCGACAAGGTTGCAGAGTTTCCAAAGTTTTGGTGGGGAAAATCAAAAGGCCATCTTTAGAATTTAAGTATCCAAAATGAAAATTGTGACGGGTTAAAAAAAAACAAAGGCGGCTCCCACATAGGCTCCAACTAGGGATCCTGCCTTCCTGTGAGGCGGGAAGAACAATAGACCACGTGCCAAAATTGGGTAAATGGAGTCAAAAGTTCAAACCAGCGAAAAATTCCGAGGAGAAAAGGATCGAAGGGGGGGGAAAAGACTCTGTTTTTTACCTCGAGAAGATTTTCAAAATCAGATACTCTTTCTAAGCACGGCTGTAGTCTCTTTCATAATTTTCCATTTCCCACTACTAACTCTGGGTGTGTTTTAAGACATTCGAAATGACCCTAGGGGACTCAACAGATCTTGTGGCTCTCGGCTTGCATCAAAAGAATGAGATTATATATATTTTTTAATCGGGGAAGTCCCGTTTGAATTTGGGATGTGGATCAGGTTTTTAGGAAGTATTGGTTACCAAAGTAGAGTGATATTCATGTATAACATCCTTACAGATATCTCAGACATTGCTTCACTGCCAGCGAGCCTGTTCAGTACCCCGGTGAAGTTATCTGGCCCCTTTTTACTGAATTTCCTTTCACCACTTCGGAAATTATTTATGCATTTAAATGATAAGACGAAGGCAATCATTTATGAATTTCCTTTCATCGTCTTTTTGGACTAGATGGGGTCATTTCTGAATTTCCTTTCACCACCCGTCTTATAATTCATTTTTTGAGCGCGAAGATGGGGGCAATCAGTTTATATCAGGGCTGATATCTATGCAATATTTTGTATCAGAGGTCTGTCAACTTACTTTGATTACTCGGCATCAATCTTCCCTTGACCTTCACAACACCTTCGTTCTTAGGGAGATAATTTTTTAAGGGGCATCCTGTTTGAGCAAGCTTTGATTCTTCTGAAGCTGTTGAAAAACCTAGGAAGGTTAGGATCGCTCTAAACGTTCCTTCTCTTAACAGGGGATCAAGTAGTTGTGGAGACCCTCTTTCCTTTTACAATCTGTTTCGAGACTCAGGAGGATAAAAATGAAAACTTTTATTCCTTCGTGATGAAAAGGAAAGATGGCGGATTTGTCAAAAGTTAGATCTGAAAACAGGCAGGATACAAGGCAGTGACTCATTGATCAAAAATGTAGAAGGTCAAAATAGTTCGAGACTGGCTCTTGTAGATGTCTTTGGGGATGGTTACTTTTCGACTGACTTTTCTTAGTTTTAGTGTATCATTCAAACCAATTTTAAATCAAAGGTTACCAAGCCAAACAATAATCCTGTTATTTAACAATCTAGACATTATTGCAATATGAACGATGTTACCTTGATTTAATTTTTGGCAGCCTTTGACAACATGTGTAAAAAACCCACCTTTAGCTTTCTTTTCAATTTCTTTGTGCACTACAAAACTACCTTTTTGGGTATCACCTTTTTCATGCCGATTTATTTCTGGTACCGCTTTGCGAATTACTCCTCCTGCTAGCTCGTAAGTGGCTGAAATCCTACAAAAAAGCAAATGCGAACTTTATTCAAAATATGTCTAAAAGTTATGAATAGAAGAAAATAGAAGTCTAAAGGGAAATAAAAATGCATGTATATACAAACAAAAATTTTATTTTATTTTATTTTTTATGGCGACTGCTATGTCATGTAATGTTTCAGATATCGCCCATTGACAGGGGTGCTGAGGACTTCTCCATCGATGTTTTCCAGCAGGAATGAATTCTCTCCTACTGGAGCCGAAACCCTGAACGGTCCATACCAGAGATGGTCAAATTTACTATGCTTCGATGCCTCTTCCCTTCTCGCATCCCATCTTAGCACCAAACCACCTGGAGAAAATTCTCGATCCTTCGCTTTTTGGTTGAACAGTGCTTTCATGTCATCTTGGTACCGCAACATCTTTTCGTCAACCTCGGTTCTTTGCTATTGGACCTCAATCAATTGATTTATTCTCCTGGTCACAGGATTGGGTTCTTCGTTTTGGTCTTGCCACAACTTCATTACTGGTAGCACCAGTTTTATGGGTAGAACAACGTCTGTCCCATAGACCATTTGAAAAGGTGAAACGCTGATAGATATTTTTGTGCTTATGCGGTTTTCCCATAATGTGTATTTTAAATGTACATGCCAAGACCTCTTGTTCTCATCCAATACCTTATTGATAATGTTTACCAGGCTCTTATTCGATGACTCGACCAACCCGTTCCCTTGGGGGTAGTATGCAGTGGAATGTCCGAGAATGATGTTGTATCTATGACAAAAATTGATCATAGCCATAAACTTAAATTCTTGGGCATTGTCAGTAACTATCTTTCGGGGACAACTGAATCTCGACAAAATATTTTCCTCCAAGAAGTCGATTACCACCGAGTCTGTTGCCTTCTTGGTTGGAATGGATTCCACCCATTTAGTAAAATAATCCATGGTTGTTAAGATCCACCTATGTTGAGCACTGGAATGAGGATTGATCTCACCTATGAATTCCAGACCCCATTGTTGAAATGGAGCCTCAGTTTTGACTGGAACGAGTGGTAGTGTTGGGAGTTTCTGTTTCCCAGTGAATATTTGACAAGGGCCGCACGCGCGTACTTTGGCATTTACATCTAAAAATAATTTTGGCCAATAGTAGTCTGCTCTCAAAATCTTATAGGCTATGGCTCTCCATGAATGGTGTCCTCCATAGATTCCTTCATGAAATTCCTCTATAACCCGTGGAGTTTTCGACTCAACCAAACAGACTAGCAGGAACCCGAGTGGATCCTTCCAGTATAGCTGATTTTCAGCGATGCAATATTTTACGGCATGGAGTTTTAAAGTTCTACATTTGGCTGGTGATAATCCATCTGGGCATTTCAAGTTCAATAGGTAGAACACTATGTCTTTATACCAGCCCGACGATATGAACTTTTCCTCAATATTTGTTGGATCTGTCTGGTCATCTGGCTCGTGCAGGTATGTGTCTTCATCTTCTTCTTGGAGGCAATTAATGTCAAAAGCCCTAAGATTAGAATCAGCCAAGAGTTTGGCCAGACCCTACCCCTTTATCAATTTAGTCAACTTGACTTCTAGATCGAATTCTTGTATTTTAGCGAGCCACCGCCCTCTTTTTCTGTCACTATCCGGCTGTACCAATATGTCCTTTAAAGAACTGGTGGGTACATACGCGATTCTCTTCGAATGTAGCACATATGTTTTGAATTCTTTCAATGCTTTTACCATTGCGTATGCTTGTTTTTCCATTATGTTATATTTCAGTTCTGTGTCTCTGAGGCTTTTGCTAAAAAACGCTATCGGCTATTCGAACCCCTCTTCATTTTTCTGCAGGAGTACCACGCCGATGGTATGTTCAGAAGAAAAAGAGAAGATGAGGAAATCTTTCAGATAATCTGGACTTGCTAGTACAGGTGCCTCGCTTATAACTATTTTAATGTGCGTGAAAGATTCCCTGGCCTCGTCGGTCGAATTTACCCCACTGTCCTTCTTCAATATTCCTGTAATCAATTTGAAAATCTCAAGGAAATTGGGAATAAACCTTCGCAGAAAATTTATCTTACCTAAGAATGATTGAATTTCTTTTATATTTCTCGGGATAGTGATAGTATCTATCACTTCAATCCTCTTAGGATCAATCTTGATTCCTTCCTTAGATACAACATGGCCTAGAAGCTTACCTTCCCACATAGCAAAATGAGATTTCTTTGGATTCAGGGATAGACCAAACCTGCGGCATTTTTCGAACGTCTGTCTTAGATGCATCAAATGTTCTTCGTCAGTTTTAGAAAAAACCATCAGATCATCAAGGTAAATGACTATGAAATTGTCTCTTTCTCCCATGAAAGAGATGTCCATAGCTCGCTGGAAAGTGGCCCCTGCATTCATCAAACCAAACGGCATTTTTTCATACATGAAAGTACCCCAGGGCATGGTGAATGCAGTTTTTTCCTTGTCTTGTTCATTCATAGCGATCTGATTATAACTAGAGAAGTCATCTATCATTGACATTCGATTAGATCCAACAACCTTTTCTAAAATGTGGTCCATCTTGGGCAGTGGGTAATTATCTTTGAGAGATGACTTGTTTAGGTTTCAGAAATCCACACATAGTTTGATTTCCCCGTTCTTTTTCCTGACTGGAACTAGGTTAGCTACCCAGTCCGAGTATCTTAAAGGTATTATTATCTTTGCGTCCAAGATTTTTTTGACTTCCTTTTCTATCACGGGTAACAGAATGGGGTTAATTTGCCTAAGCTTTTGCCTAAACGGTTTGACCCTGGGCTTCAAAGGTATCTTATGATCAATAATGGAAGTGTCATATGTTTTCAATTCATCATAGGACCAGGTGAAAAAATCTTTGTATTTCCTGAGCAAGTCTTGATACTTCACTTTCGTTTTGGAAGGGAGGAATTTCGA
The DNA here is from genome assembly GCA_000966675.3 of Picea glauca. NCBI lineage: Eukaryota > Viridiplantae > Streptophyta > Pinopsida > Pinales > Pinaceae > Picea > Picea glauca. The sequence continues at coordinate 50,157 of JZKD02S1803441.1, read as the reverse complement.
TAGTTTTACCATTCAGGGTTCTTTTTCGGTCCCTTTATTGTAGTCCTCCACCTCTTCTGGATGGGGCTGCAATGTGGCCTTCATAGGTACATCGTTCTGATCGAAAAGTCTTTCCAAAGGAATCAATCCTTTGGGAATCTGATTGTTTTTAAGGACCAGCATACGATGATCCACGATTTTTTCTCGGAAAACTTCGGGTTCCTCTCCTTCCTACATGATCCACATGGAATCATTCTGGTTTTCTTGGTCAGCGTGAGTTTCTGAAAATTCACCTACTGCAGTAAGGAATTTCTTAATCTTTTCATCATCTTCAAAGAATTACTAGTGTCGGATATTGTCTGGTATGGAAGGCTTGTATCTGATTTCGATATGATATTTCAGTTTCAAGGTCGTGGGAGGAGAAAAGGTTGAAGCTGCCTTTGCCAATGCATCAACATGTAGATTCTCGGTGCGAGGGATAAAATGGATGTTTACAGATGAGAAAAAAATTTCGATGAGGTCCCAATTACAATTTCTATATGCTCTTAGTCTGGGATGCCTGGCTAGGTACTGTCGGTTCACTTGTCTTACTATCAATTCCGCGTCACCGTATACCTCCAAGTTCTTTATATTTAATTTCTTGGCAGCCTCTAATCCTAAGATTAATGCTTCATACTCGCATACGTTATTAGTCTAATATATGTCCCACTACAAATGATAGGATAAAGGAACAATGAACTTACCTTCAGGTGCTACCAAAAGTACCCCAGCACTAGCTCCTTCAGAAGACGAAGCGCCATCGAAATACATTTTCCATACACTAGTATTACACAGCTCTTTTGTCAAGGGGCTTAACTCTTCTTGCTTTGCATTGATTTATTCCAGAAAATCATCCAGACCATCATCAAAAGACAAAATTCAGTTTCCCAGATCTTGGTCTGCGATGTAAATGGGGAAGTTGTGCAGGTTTTGAGGGTCACTGACCGCGTATGCTAATCTTTTCTCTCTGTAGAAACGAGTGAACTGACCCCCGAACACAGGGATTGTGGCATAGGACATGTCTAACTGAAGGGATCCTCCCAACTTGGCCCCCCATGACCTGGATAACAGCATATCGTACTTAGGGGGAATATCGACGATAACCACATCCATTAGGATACTTTTAACAGGGACCTGAGCTAAGGTAACTACCAGATCCTTTATCATCCCCATGCATTTAACTTTCCTTGAATCAAATGAATACATATTTCGATAAGGCCTTGTGATATGGAGACCCAGCTTCTCCATTATAATCTTGGGCAAAACATTGTGGGAAGCTCCGGAGTCTAACATACAATTATGCAACAATTGATCATGTATATTCAGAGTGATATAAAAGGGAGCGATGTTGTCTTTGGACCCTTCAAAATGAGGACCAAAGGTGATGTTAGGTCTATCATCTTCCAAGTTTATAACATCAGAGTGTCTTTCTAGTTCGGAGACACCTATCATTTTGGTAATTTGTTTGTGATAAACAAGGTTTTTCGCTAATTCCACCAAAGGGATGGGTATCTTAATTTTGCTTAACTCATTTTCGATACTGAACGCTCCGTTTACATTGTCTGTTTTTCCAGTTGAGACTTCTGAATTCTTTCTTTCTGACTTATTCATCTGGAAAGATTTATCATTCATGGTCTTAGCTGAAGAAGTATCTTTGTTTGCGAGGTCGATTGGTTGTGTTTGAGCTCCAGATTTTTCTACCTCGGATTCCTGAGTGCTCACTCTTCTCATTTTGTAGTTGGGTGGTGGAGTCTCGTCCGAAGGAGGCTCGTAAGCTTGACCCCTCTGAAGGATTTTGCTGGGTTGAATTGTCGAGGTAGTTTTATTCTTAGATCTTAGGTTGTACCTTGGTTGAAGCTCAGCCATCATTATCTCAGCTTCTGGTTGGGATTCACAGATCTCATTGGGATCACCCTCTTCGCTCCTGTTTGGCGTCTTTGACACATTCAAATACTTTTCGTAGTCTTCGAGAGTCAGATATGGTTGACTACAGTCATCACCGAAGTTTGCGACGTCATCATCTGAATCCTCGAATTCTTGAAAATCGTTAGCTCCTATAAAATTTTCATTCTTCAAGGGAGCTTGTATTTTTTGATCTTCCTTTTTTATTGGTCTTTTCTGATTGGGAGGGTTTTGAATTTTTTTGAAATATTTTTTGGGGTAAGAGTCAGACTTGGCCTGTTCGAGTTCCATCCAGGTTATTTTATTTGACAATTCTTTAATCACTCTAGCCATGTCATCCACCCTGTCGTCTGAGGATCTATTAGACCCTGAAGGGCCATCTTGTTCTCTAAATCGCTTGGTATCTCGGTTGCCAGTCTCTACTCTAGACTTAAGTTTACCCGAAGCCATCATATTAGATTCTATTTCTACCGTAGCGTCTTGCATGTGGTTTAAGGTGGCTCCCCTTCGCTCTCCCAAAAGTAATG
>JZKD02S1803441.1:37071-47700 GCA_000966675.3 Picea glauca | reverse complement strand
GTACCTGTTTCCTCTCCTAGCCATGGTACACACCTTGAGACCTATTCTTATTATGAAAATGTACCAATGGTTCCAAAGATACCCTACATAGAACTTGTGTGGTTGTTTAAGGACTGCATCACAAATATCAACCCTGATAAGATTCAAATAAGGCCTAAGCACCTTATGTTCTTTGCTATACATTATGCCCAAAAATTGTGAATGGTGACCATATCCCACCCATATTTCATATATCCCTTAGAGAGGATATGTATGGTGGTTTGAGGCCTTGTTCATGGCCATTAAGATCAAGAATATTTATTTAGGGCCTAAGGCCCTTTATTTCCTCCCTTGGCCATGGTATAGGTCTTGAAACCCATTCTTTTTATTCAAAACATACTAATGGTGCACATTTTCCCCAATAGAGGCATTTTTCATGGCCATTAAGCATAAAAAAGCTTCATTTAGGGAAGAAGGCCCTGATTTTCTTACCTTGTTGATGATATAAACCTTGAATTACATATATGGTGCAAAAAAAAACCATAATGGCACCCATATCCCACTAGATGGTCAAATATCTCTTACATAATATCTACATGGTTATTTGAGGCCTAGTTCATGGCCCTTGAATTTGAGAACTTTCATTGTGATCTTAATGTTCTTAGTTTCTTCCCCTAGACATGGTACAAGCCTTGAGAACCGTTCTTATTATGAAAAAACTATTAATGGCACCAAATATCCCACAGAGAGGCTAAAGATTTTTGGAACTATATGCAACTATATGAAACTATATACAACTATGAAACATGCAACTTATGTAGCTTAATGAACTTTATGGAACTTATGTAACTTTACGCAACTTTAATGCAACTTATGCAACTATATTGCAACTTATGCAACTATATGAAACTATATGCAACTTATGCAACTATATGCAACTAGGTGTGGAAATTTTAACTTTATGCAACTATATGATGGATAGGTGTGTCAATTTCAACTTTATGAAACTAAATGCAACTATATGCAACTGTGTTGGTACCAAAAACGTATATTGGCACGCTAACTTATCTTCTTGTTTTAACGAGTGTAGGTACCACCAAATAGGTATCTATCAGATCTATCTTCCTCTAGTGATGATCAAGATATAGTAAGAGAGGATGAAAGTGAGACATGTTGTACTAGATCTACCAGTTCTAGATCAACTAGATTGGAAAAGGTAAGGAAAAGATTTCGTACCCGCATGCAGTTTTTTATTTCCAATGGAGGGTCATGTAATTATGATGCTGAGAGCATAGGTGGCATTGAGTTTCCCTTGAGGTATAAACATCTAGTGCAACGATGGGCACCTAAGGAGCTACCTGAAGTGGACACAAATTTATTCATCGTTGGGAGGATTTATCGCATTTCTCCTTCGTCCTTACATCGATTGGGATTATTTTCCATGGATGGCATAAAGGTCGGCTATGGCACTGTAACTAAATTGATGGAGTATGTCAGACCATTATACAAGTACAATCACTGGTTGATGTTGGTCTAATATACGCAAAGCATGCAGAGATATGGAGTTACTGCAAATAATATACAACTACTAGATAACAATCAAAATAAAGGGGAAACTATGTATATTGATGGAAGGACAAAAGCTACAGGAAACATTGCGGGATTTATAAATAGTACATGGCCAGTGGAAACAACTAATAAACTGAATTGCATATTTGAGGCACATGAAGAAAATCGTATATTTGTATGTGCAACAAAAACAATAGTTTCAGGTGAGGAGTTGATGATCGATTACAACTTAAATCAAATAGATGGAGAGGGCAACCGTGGAAAGGCACCCACTTCGCCTTAGTAGGTAAATGTTAAATACAGTAAAAACTTATGACTACAACAACTAAATTTTAGAAATTTCATTATTTTTTTTTTTGTTATTACTGCAATTTTTCATTTTCTCAATGTTACAGGTGAATTTCATAACTTTTATTGATTTATTTATTGTGTCAACATCTGTTTAGGGTGACCGTGGTAGAAAATCACCCACTACATCTCTCCAGGGTGATCGTGGAAAGGAACCCACTATGCCTCAGTAGGTAAATGTTAAATACACTAACAATTTATGATGACAACAACTAAATTTATGAAATTTCATTATTTTTTTTCTGATATTACTCCAATATTTCATTTTTTAAATGTTACAGGTGAATTTCATAACATTTGTTGATTGATTTATTGTGTCAACTTTTGTCCAGGGTGACCGTGTTTGAGTTTCACCCGCTACATCTCTCCAGGGTGACCGTGGAAAGGAACCCACTGTGCCTCAACAGGTAAATGTTAAATACAATAAAAAATTATGACTACACCAGCTAAATTTCATAAATTTCATTATTATTTTTTTTGTTATTACTGCAATTTTTCATTTTTTTAATGTTACAGGTGAATTTCATAACTTTTATTGATTTATTTATTGTGTCAACATTTGTCCAGGGTGACCATGGTAGAAAATCACCCTCTACATCTCTCCAGGGTGACCGTGGAAAGGCACCCATTGTTCCTTAACAGGTAAATGTTAAATACAGTAACAACTTATGACTACAAAAACTAAATTTCTAAAATTTCATTATTATTTTTCTGATATTACTCCAATATTTCATTTTTAAAATGTTACAGGTGAATTTCATAACTTTTGTTGATTGATTTATTCTATCAACTTCTGTCTAGGGTGACCGTGTCTGAGTTTCACCTGCTACATCTCTCCAGGGTGACCATGGAAAGGCACCTATTGTTCCTCAACAGGTAAATGTTAAATATAGTAACAACTTATGAGTACAACAACTAAATTTCTGAAATTTCATTTATTTTTTTTCTCATATTACTCCAATATTTCATTTTTTAAATGTTATAGGTGAATTTCATAACTTTTGTTGATTGATTTATTGTGTCAACTTTTGTCCAGGGTGACCATGTCTGAGTTTCACCCGCTACATCTCTCCAGGGTGATCGTGGAAAGGCACATGCTATGCCTCAATAGGTAAATGTTAAATACAATAACAACTTATGACTACAACAACTAAATTTATGAAATTTCATTATTTTTTTCTTATATTACTCCAATATTTCATTTTTTAAATGTTACAGGTGAATTTCATAACTTTTGTTGATTGATTTATTATGTCAACTTCTATCCAGGGTGACCATGTCTGAGTTTCACCCACTAGGTCTATCCAGGGTGACCGTGGAAAGGCACCCACACTACCTCACCAGGTAAATGTTAAATACAGTAACAACTTATGACTACAACAACTAAATTTCTCAATTGTTAAAGTTCATCTCATTAATTTTATTCATCAATGTATTGTGGCATGGTCAATGTGGGAAGGCTCCCACAGAGGATATTGATGAGGAAGAAATATTTTATTCAACAAACCCAATGACAACTGTAACAAAGGCCTTGAAGAAGACTAACATAGAATATCTAGGTTTGATTAGCAAAAGACCCCTGACACAAGAGGATAGGGCAAGAACTTTAGAGCTACAAACTACAATAACTAATTTTGGGGTAAGTGGCATCTTTAAATATTTTTATTAGCTATGACAATTTCTTTTTTAGTTTTATATTTTGTATATGATCTGATAAAGAAAGTTTTTCCATCTGTAGGAGTTTTTAAACCCCGTGCGTGGGGAACTAGTCGATCTTGCAACTCATATAGGTATCAGTGATGCTCCAATGCCAAAAAAAGGTCGACATAGCAAAGTGCAAGTGAGGATTTTTGAGCCTCATGAGGTTCCCCTTGAATCCATTGATGAGCGGGGTTATTTTGACTGGCATGACATGTCGGAGCATGATGAGTCAGAGCCTGGGACTCCACATGATGACTCCAAAGAGGAACATAGTGTAGGTGCACATGATACTATTCTTCATGGAACATAACGAATTAAAAGCACCAGATCACTAGATGTCAACTTTCTGGTGGATGAAGCATGTGTTCCGATAAAGATTAAGAAGATTGCAGGTAACTGTCCCATTAATTGATTCATTTTTTTCATGAAATTGAAATGGACATTTGTTGAGATTATTATAAATTAATGGATAACATGTTTATGCAGGAAACAATGTTTTCTATAGAAAATTACATGACAAATAATTGGAGTTGTTTGGCCCCACCATTCGTTCACGGTGGAATGGCCAAGATAGAAAAAAGAAACATGATTTAATAGATCACATGGTAAACTTGTTCGGCAACACTTTCAACAAGAAATACCCTACTTGAGATAACCTCTACCTAGTTAGGATCAACTATTACTTCTTTGGTCAATTTTCAAAGATATCCCCCTTAATGGTCACATTCCATAGCTTGAAACTATGGAGCCCCTCACAATGGTGACATCATATCTTCCTTTGATCCTCTCTCCTCCACTGGTACCATTGGTATTTTTCACCTCTAGGCTTACATTGAACTAAATCTAGGCTACCATGTGTTGTTTTGTGCTTTTGATGACTCTATATTACTAGTTTATGATGCCTATTATGCTCACACTCTCCAGATTATCATATGTCACATAGGACTCATGCTATGTCCTTGACTAGTGTATGGTGCTTGACTGACTACAGAAATCCTAAAACCGTGAATGCCATTTTTTACGCTCACCTTAACTCCAAGTTTCCATATGTTACATTTATTCTTGTAATAACTCTGTATTAGAGTGTGTTTCCTCTCTTGCTCATGTTCACTCTTAGTCGGTTTATGTCAACTCACACCTTTTTCCAATGTCATGCAAGTGTCATCAACTTCTTTCTCTTGCCTTTGTTAGAACTACCCTAACACCAAAAACTCCCATCTTTACCTTTTCATCTATCCTCCATCATTTCCATAAGAGATCATGTTTCTAATCCTACCTCACTTGTGGTAAGATGCCAACCTATGTGATGTAGGTATCTAGCTAAACATGTTCTTGCATTTCTCATTGCTCATTCTTGGAAATGAAAGTATGTATTAGTCTACCCCCTGTATATTGAACATATTCATGATGTACCCAAAATTTGGGACCTCATTATTATTGTCCTGTTTTTACAAAAATATATGAGTCAATGTCATAACGACCCTATAGGTTCGTAAGAGTTTCCAATTCTTCAAGGTGTTAAGAGCCATTATTTCCCAAACCATTCAAAACATAGAAGAAAATTGACCAATAACTTATACATAGGTGATGAAAGAGATTTTAAAACCTTTTCATAAATCACATCCTTTTTACTGATGGTGTCTTCATGGGTTCAAAACCTTACTTTACAAACCTAACAATATTTCTACCTTTCAACATTCTCATGAACCCTTGGGTTTACAATTACTCCTTGTGGGTCATAAATTTCCACTTACCAAATTTATACAAATTGCAATTTTTGTCACTTGCACAAGCCTATATGACATCAATACAGATATATGAATTCAACTAGGAGTAGAACTTTTCCCTTTCATGTTGATGTCCCCATCAACTTTGGGACTCAATGTCTCTTCATTAAATTCTCCTTCTAATGAGGATGGCATAAACAGCTTCAAATGATCCACATATACAATGGAATATTTTCCCATATATGGTGACCAATCCAAGCAAATAAATTTTATTCATTCTTATCCAAAATCCTAAAATATCATTTTAAACCTTTCTTTGGTGGGTGCAACCAGACTTGATCAAACTTAGAAGGTATGTGTTGTTAAATGCTTATCATGCCTCTTGTTGGAGCCGCCTTTGTTTTTTTTTAACCCGTCACAATTTTCATTTTGGATACTTAAATTCTAAATATGGCCTTTTGATTTCCCCCCCCCGAAACCTTGAAAACTCTGCAACCTTGTTGTGTAAGCAGCGATGCTTTTTCTACTCTCAAAACAAGTCCACTTTCGTAGGAATGTTCGCTCTTTTGTTTTACTTTGGGATCTTGCAAGTCGGATACTTTAATCCTTGAGTTCACACGTCCCGAGTCACAAAACAACGAAGTTGTTTTCAAATTTTCGCCCAAGACATTAACTAAGGTAAAATATTTTGACTCATGACTAGATGTCGTCGGGGTTTCGCGCCTCGGCATTTTCCAAACCCAAGTTTTTATTTTTACAACCCCGAGAGCCGAGAACACGAGGTACTTTTGAGATAACCCTGGTCAAGGATTAAAGGCAAAAATCTAACCATGGTTAAATTGGTTCTCGACGTTTCACCACTCGGCCATATCTTTTCGAAAGTTATGGCGTCTAAAACCCCGACTCACGAAGTCGCGACGTAATTATAGAAAGATTAATTAATCACCTAATCTAAGATTTTCTTCCCCTTAATTGAGTCTTAATTATCACCATCTCATGGTTTCGCGACTTGGCATACTGATCTCCCAGAATCTTGCCTTCAAAGTTCCGAGTTGTGATATGGTGAATAAATGGATTATAAAATTAATGATGTTCCAAATCACGATTACAGTTAATTAAGCCAAAGTCGGTCCTCGCGATCTCGCGAGTTGGGGACTCAGAATGTTGAAAGAAAATCCACGAAGTAGCGAACAACGAGGAATCGATGAAAGGTGGAAAAATTTGATAATTTAAGATAAGGCAAGATCTATCCCGCGCCCCGAGGCTTGCACGTTTCCCAAGGTAGCCATCTATCTCCCTACTCCGACTGACTGTCAAACTGCCAAAAAATTGATGACATTAATGGAGAATTAGGGTGAATCCACGAATGTAAGATCGGATTTTATGCAATAAATTTGTTTCTAATTACGATTTGACAGGCTTATTTCGAAAAGTACCGAAGCTTCAAATATATATAAGAGTTTAATTTTATTATTAGGAAAGCATCTTCATAAGCACGCAGAAGTCCTCGACACCCCTGTCAACGGGCGATATCTAAAACATTACATGACATAGCAGTCGCCATAAAAATAAAAAATAAATAAAAAAATTAAATAAATAAAATAAAATAAAATAAAATGAAATAAAATAAAATTTTTGTTTGTATATACATGCATCTTTATTTCCCTTTAGACTTCTGTTTTCTTCTGTTCATAACTTTTAGACATATTTTGAATAAAGTTTGCATTTTCTTTTTTGCAGGATTCCAGCCGCTTACGAGCTAGCGGGAGGAGTAATTCGCAAAGCAGTACCAGAAATAAATCGGCATGAAAAAGGTGATACCCAAAAAGGTAGTTTCGTAGTGCACAAAGAAATTGAAAAGAAAGATAAAGGTGGGTTTTTTACACATGTTGTCAAAGGCTATCAAAAATTAAATCAAGGTAACATCGTTCATATTGCAATAACGACTAGATTGTTAAATAACAGGATTATTGTTTGGCTTGGTAACCTTTGATTTAAAATTGGTTTGAATGATACACTAAAACTAAGAAAAGTCAGTCGAAAAGTAACCATCCCCAAAGACATCTACAAGAGCCAGTCTCGAACTGTTTTGACCTTCTACATTTTTGATCAATGAGTCATTGCCTTGTATCCTGCCTATTTTCAGATCTAACTTTTGACAAAGCCGCCATATTTCCTTTTCATCATGAAGGAATAAAAGTTTTCATTTTTAGCCTCCTGAGTCTCGAAACAGATTTTAAAAGGAAAGCGGGTCTCCACAACTACTTGATCCGCTACTAAGTGAAGGAACGTTTAGAGCGATCCTAACTTTCCTAGGTTTTTCAACAGCTTCGGAAGAATCAAAGCTTGCTCAAACAGGATTCCCCTTAAAAAATTATCTCCCTAAGAACGAAGGTGTCGTGAAGGTCAAGGGAAGATTGATGCTGAGTAATCAAAGTAAGTTGACAGACCTCTGATACAAAATATTGCACAGATATCAACCCTGATATAAACTGATTGCCCCCATCTTCGCGCTCAAAAAATGAATTATAAGATGGGTGGTGAAAGGAAATTCAGAAATGATTGCCCCCACCTAGTCCAAAAAGACGATGAAAGGAAACTCAGAAATGATTGCCCTCGTCTTAGCATTTAAATGCATAAATAATTTCTGAAGTGGTGAAAGGAAATTCAGTAAAAAGGGGCCAGATAACTGCATCGGGGTACTGAACAGGCTCGCTGGTAGTGAAGCAATGTCTGAGATATCTATAAGGATGTTATACATGAATATCAATCTACTCTGGTAACCAATACTTCCTTAAAACCTGATCCACATCCCAAATTCAAACGAGACTTCCCCGATTAAAAAATATATATAATCTCATTCTTTTGATGCAAGCCGAGAGCCACAAGATCTGTTGAGTCCCCTAGGGTCATTTCGACTGTCTTAAAACACACCCAGAGTTAGTAGTGGGAAATGGAAAATTGTGAAAGAGACTACAACCGTGCTTAGAAAGAGTATCTGATTTTGAAAAGCTTCTCGAGGTAAAAAACAGAGTCTTCCCCCCCCCCCTTCGATCCTTTTCTCCTCGGAATTTTTCGTTGGTTTGAACTTTTGACTCCATTTACCCAATTTTGGCATGTGGTCTATTGTTCTTCTCGCCTCACAGGAAGGCAGGATCCCTAGTTGGAGCCTATGTTGGAGMCGCCTTGGTTTTTTTTTAACCCGTCACAATTTTCATTTTGGATACTTAAATTATAAAGATGGACTTTTGATTTCCCCCCCCCCGAAACTTTGAAAACTCTGCAACCTTGTTGCGTAAGAAGCAATGATTTTTCTACTCTCCAAACAAGTCCAATTTCGTAGGAATGTTCGCTCTTTTGTTTTACTTCGGGATCTCGCAGGTCGGATACTTTAATCCTTGAGTTCACATGTCCCGAGTCACGAAACGACGAAGTCGTTTTCAAATTTTCACCCAAGACATTAACTAGGGTAAAATCTTTTGAATCATGACTAGACGTCGTCGAGGTTTTGCGCCTCGGCGTTCGCCAAACCCAAGTTTTTATTTTTACAACCTCGAGAGCTGAGAACACGAGGTACTTTTGGGATAACTTGGTCAAGGATTAAAGGCAAAAATATAACCATGGTTAAATTGGTTCTCGGTGTTTCGCCACTCAGCCATATCTTTTCGAAAGTTACGGTGTCTAAAACCTCGACTCACGAAGTCGTGACGTAATTATAGCAAGATTAATTAATCGCCTAATGTAAGATTTTCTTCCCCTTAATTGAGTCTTAATTATCGCCATCTCGTGGTTTCACGACTTGGCATACTGATCTCCCAGAAGCTTGCCTTCGAAGCTCTGAGTTGCGATATGGTGAATAAATGGATTATAAAATTAATGATGTTCCAAATCCCGATTACAGTTAATTAATCCAAATTCGGTCCTCGCGATCTCGCGAGTTGGGGACTCAGAATGTTGAAAGAAAATCCACGAAGTAGTGAACAGCGAGGAATCGATGAAAGGTGGTAAAATTTGATAATTTAAGATAAGGAAAGATATATCCCATGCCCCGAGGATTGCATGTTTCCCTAGGTAGCCATCTATCTCCCTACTCCGACTGACTGTCAAACTGCCAAAAAATTGATGACATTAATGGAGAATTAGGGTGAATCCACGAATGTAAGATCGGATTTTACGCAATAAATTTGTTTCTAATTACGATTTGACAGGCTTATTTAGAAAAGTATCGAAGCTTCAAATATATATAAGAGTTTCATTTTATTATTAGGAAAGCATATTCATAAGCATGCAGAGCTTGTCATTTTCCAAGTGAACTAATTTCTGCATGTATACGCAGTTCTATCACAGAAGGGCGAAAACGCAAGCCCCAACTATGGCTCCACAGAAAGAAGAAAAGGCGAATGTCGAGGTTGCAGGGCAAGGCTCAGATAATGTCTCTGACACTTCACCCTAGAGTGTCGACTCGGTCCCTAGCTGGTTGTTTGTTTCATATATTCTGCAATCTGAGTTGGTGAATTATTCAGACTTCGACGACAATGAAAATGACGACCTGAACACTAAATACATGATAGTTGTTCAATCTAGAATGCACAGGGTAGCAACCAGACTATGGTTGCTTCCATATTATGATATGATACGACGGGCATTGGATCACATAGACTTACCCACCAGAACTATCATGAACGACCAGCGGGTCACGGTCAGGACTTTTAGACCAGAGCATATCCAAACCATGTATAAGCTCCCAACGACATCTGAATACACGTATGGTGCTGAATTCCTGGAGGAATTCAAAGAGAAGGAGTGCACTCAATATGAAAAAACCATGCCCGGTTTGATAAAGGATTGGGTTTCGTGCTCTGCGAAATTCAAAGCAAATGACCAGGGCGTTTATTCAATCGCTTCGCTGGAGCCATAGGATAAGTATGTGGCAATGATGACACGTTGACTATTTGGAAGAGAGGACACATCACATTTCTACATTTCATGGGTGCCTCTCATGTTTCGGGTCGCAGAAGGTTGCTCGTTTAATTGGGCAAAGATACTCTTGGACATCTTGGCCAACCGGGTCACTGAGTATCAGGAGCAGAAGGCAAGTGGGAGACCGTCCTCATTTTTCATGTCTGCATATATTATGGATGTGGTATGTTATATGACACCATTCCCTTTGATGAGCTGGGCTTGGAATCCAGTCCAAGAAAAGCCCGTACATGAGTATCACGACAAGCTGTGGGAGAATAAAGCAGACAAATTCATTTATGAAATTTTCAACTGGGTGATGGTGCCCCTACACATCGCCATTTTT